>JALKAD010000472.1:0-13536 GCA_024500015.1 Ulva compressa | reverse complement strand
GTCTCAAAGTGAACTCCGACTGTAACTCTGAGCCTGTCGCTGTATCTCCGGCGATACAGTCAGAGTCCGAGCCAGCTCCAGACCGTCACTGTACCTCGGTAGACTGAGGGTGGTGACTCGGGCTCTCAGTGTATCTCGGTACAGCGAGAGTGTCGACCGGCGAGGTATACGCCCTCAATGTATCTTGCGGTTACACTGAGAGTGGTTGCGTTGGCTCTCAGTGTATCTCGATACAGCGAGAGTGTCGATCGGCGAGGTGCACGCCCTCAGTGTATCTTGCGGTTACACTGAGCGTGGTGGCATAAGCTCTCAGTGTATGTTGCTACAGCGAGACTGTCGAATGTCGAGATTAACACCCTCACTGTATCTTGCCGATACATTGAGCGTGTTCATCGGGACTCTCGGTGGCACTGTCGGTGGCACTGTCGCTGCAAGCTCTGTACAGTCAAAATACTGCAAAGATGCACTGAAAGTGCCGCTCTGGGCTCTCACTTTAAGCAAGGCACTATCTCGCATCAGGCTGTAACATGCTCAATCTCGCTGTACCGGTCAGATGCAGGCACAGCGTGGCTATATAGCGCGGTAGCGGCAGTCGAAGTGAGATTCAAGGGACCATGTGCAATTGTATGCAAGGCGCACGCGACATGGCTATGCATGTTTGGATGCTGCAGCACACTTATTGCATGCAGAGCTGTTCTCCTACACTGCTAAATTATCTTGAAACGTGCAAATGATGTGATCTTGGGCATCATTCCCTGTGCGTCGCATCCTTTCAGCGGAATTGCACTGGTGGAACCTGCAACTAGCACTTGTCGACTCACATAGGCAAACTGCAGCAGACGCTATCTTGTGCATTGCAGACTAATCTCGCTTTGGTCTGTGTGTCGTGGTATGTAGTTTCTTTCCGATGCTTGTACGCGCTGGCTTGTGCCTCCGAGCTTCGGCGGAGCTGCAGCCGGCGAGCGCTCTCTGTGGCAGCCGCATACGCTTGTGAGGCAGCATAACTCTTCCTTTTCGTCACGACATCGATGTGGTCGTTCTCAAGAAGAGTGAATGATGTGCGCTCAGCCTTTCATCGGTGTGTTTGCCTGGCATTGGTGGGTCGGTCCACTGCAACCTTGCAGGCAAGCGCCACATACGCCATGTCTCACTCGAAGAGCATCATCAATGAGTTGCAGCATGCCCCGTACAACTCAGCGCCAGCTGTGATCAGCTCACAATCCCACGCCAACCTTATTTTTGGTTTTTTGAAAAGTCTCATCTGGTTTCTTTTCCCTTGATTTTTATACATGCAACCTGCTCGTAGCACCAGATGTCATTGCATCGTTCTTGAGCTGTTTTCTCTTTCTGGTCCACAGATGCTGGCGTTTGCATTGCAGGTGCAGGCATTGTGGCTGTGTGTTTATAATGTTGAAACACATCATCCGATGGACAAGAATATGAGACATCCTCGACATCAGCATGCAACAGATCAAGTTGTCAAGCTGCATTGCCGATGCCTTCAGTACAGGTGAACTTTTCTCAAGCTACATGCTGCTTAAAACAACATGATGCTTGTCTTGTATCTAATCTGGTCGAATTGAATCCGTTAGAGCCTTTGACCCGTGTGAATTTGCCTTGCCGGTTTGGAGTCAAAGAGTGTGTGTACAGGTGCTCGTTTGTTGCAGTTCATTTCAGTTGCTTGCTTACTGTGGTGTGATTCGATGGACCACTGCAAAGATGCTGCCAGTCCATTGAGGACGTCCTGAAATGACGGCCAGATGACACAGATATGACGTCACGAATGACTCCAAGGTGTCGTCCTAGGGACGCTGAAGGGTGTCCTCAGTGCAAACCAGGACGGCGCGAGGACGGACCTAGGACGGTGCAAGGACAAGGTGATGACACGGGCATGTCATCCTGATGACGACATCGTGGTGGGAACTTACTTACATGCTATCATGAGGACGTCATTTCACTACAAGAGTTACACAGATACTAAGAGGACGTCTCGATGACGCGATACAAGCGTCATGATGCTGTCCCTATGACGGCGTCAGGTAAAATTGAGGACGCCCAACAGTCACGTAGGGATCCTCGTGACGTCCTGATCACACATGAGGAGTCCTCGCGTTCACATCCTACATGCCGTCACCATGACGTCATCTGGGGCGTCATTCTCGGGACGTCTTGTCTTGCGGTTGACCGTCCTCGAGGCCGTCCCCGAGGCCGTCCTCCTCAGAACTAAGAATTCACTTGCTGAACTTCCTCCCGCACGCCCCTTCACGCCACATCGCTCGACTTCACTTCAGCCCACCGTGCACCATCGAGTCCGCACGTACTCGGTCTCTCACTGGCAGGCACCTGCCACAACGGTGTCTTCTACTACAGCCTGTGGGTCGCTCGGGCTCTGGCTGTAACTCTAAGGCATCGCATCCTCCAACGAGGCGTTGGTGTCCTCACGCAGCGCACGCAACTCTGCCTGCAGGTCACTTGGAGTGAATGACTGCAGCGGACTACTCTTTGAAGACAGCACACACCATGGGGATCGGCTACCATTAAGTGTATAGCCACGGCAACAGAGGAGCGCACAGGGATCAAGGTATGTGAGACAGCGCGCACCTCAGCTTTCATCAGCATCTGCCATATCGGGTCCATGGGTCCCTCGGTGTCTGGTGAGCTGTGTGGAAGCGTGGGCCTTAGCTTTGGCACCTACCGCTCCAGTTCCTTGACACTCTGGACAGTACTCTGCACAGCGATGTATCATCTCGCTATTGTACATGTTAAGAGTCGCGGGGGATCTGGCTGCAACATATGCGCAAAACTGCGGGATTTCCATTGCAGCAATAACGACAAACTTCGGTTGTTGGTGGGTTCACACCTGTGATGGACATACATGTGATTGATGAGGTCGTTTTGTATACATCGACATCTACTCATAAACGGTTACACGTCAGCACGGATGGCCTGATGTATGTCAAACTCGGTCGGCGGTGGATGCTGCGTACGTACCATGATGATTGTGAAAGCCCCGAGATATTTCATGTCTTCCGTGGTTGCTGGCATCTCTACTTTATCAATAAAGCTGCAGTTTTTCTCTTGGTTTTTTACGTAGTTAGACATGGACTTGCGTATGTCTGTGTACGTCTGTGTACCTGCACCGGACCCAGGGTCAGCACGAGTACTGCGGTTACCTGCGAGGAGCGTGAACATGCAAGTGAAATGACCTCACTTGATTCTCTCTTTCTCGTGTGCTATCCCTCCATGTTTGGACAAGGTTTCTGCACAGGTCTAACCCTTTCTCTATGGCAGCCACCTCATCGTCGTCCACAGGATTAGCTCTAAGGAAAGCCTCGATTTTCTGCACCACACTCCTCGGTTACTGTATGCACGAGCTCAGCCTGGCGCGCACTGCAGCCGGCTAGTGCGAGTCTAGGCCGTTCGACAATGCACGGTCGCGGAAGGGCTCGAAAGTGCACTTTCGAGCAGTTTGCCCCTGTCACCACGTTGGTCGAAAGTGCCCCAAACTGCTACGCGACTTTGCACCAGTGGGCGGATCAACAACTACAAAACAAACGGCGTGTGTCAAGCGATCGAGATACACCTGGTAGAGTGCGCATCGGCGGTCAGGCGTGATTTGCGCGCCGTCGCAATAGAGGAGCTGAAATACCGCGGTGGCATGCCGTACACGTCGGTTTTCATCAGAAGGCACTCGTCTCGAAGGTTCTAGATGATATGCGACAGATACATGTCTAGATAGATACATGCAAGCGCGCGGTGGCATGCCGTACACGTCGGTTTTCATCAGAAGGCACTCGTCTCGAAGGTTCTAGATGATATGCGACAGATACATGTCTAGATAGATACATGCAAGCGCGCGGTGGCATATCGTACACGTCGGTTTTCATCAGAAGGCACTCGTCTCGAAGGTTCTAGATGATATGCGACAGATACATGTCTAGATAGATACATGCAAGCGCACTATGACAATTAAAGAGAGAGCTGCTGCATGACGCTGAATTCGAAGCCACATATAAAGCCGGATATGTTCTCAGCGGCATTTGATCACAATGCCTTATGGTCATGGCGGGATCAGGGAAATTGGAGAGCTATCACACCCTCGTGGCTAAGAACTCGAGCTCGAACGCTTCAGCGGCAGCCAAAATGATCAATGAATCCGGTGCCAAGCTCACGAGCTTAGCTATAGCGAAGCCTTGTTTCACAGTCTTGGTGTCGAAACAGGTATCCAGTCTGTTATTCACAGCCTCCGGGAAGATCTTCAACATAATCTGCAAAACATCTGTTTGGTCGACAAAAGCATTCGTCGCTTGCGTCACACGCGCCGGCACCACTCGAAGAGCGCAAGGCGCGCCAGACTACTTATTTCAGCGCGATGGTATGCGATGTGTCCACACTTAATTACTGCAGCTGCGAATGTCCGGCGGTCTCAACGGGGTGATCCACGAGCGTGCAGAGAAATGGCGCCGGCGAGTGCAATTGCGGGCTTCATTAGGTCTGCCGACTTGTCCACCACATCCATACTCGTTACAAAGCCACAATAGCGAAATTCGGTCTAGGATAGCATCGGGATTGGACTGCTAGGGCGTCGGCCGAGGGGCTGCTAATTCAGCATCGAAGTCAACACATGGCGCAATAGTGGTCTGTTTCACAGCCCTCCTGAGCACCACATTGGAATACACAAATCGTCCAGATAGACTTTCTAACGGTGGATGTACCAGCATTTCAATACGAACCGTGGGAAGGCGTCGCGGCACGTAGCCTTCGAGTTAACAACGTTGTTAGTCGACGTCACTCCAAGTCAGACAATGAAACACAGACCTCCACTCACCGCTGCAACAGCGATACAATGCGTAATTCGCAAAGCTATGATCGTACCGCAGCGTGATCTTGGTCGCATTCGTCGGCTGTTCCATCTTGCATGATTATGAGTTGCGTTCCCACGCAGCTGACTTCAGCACAGTTCTGACAGATCTACAGGCACAACAGAGGTGTAGAAATGTGATGCAGCTGTGCTGGGTTCACCTTGCTTCTATGCGTGTGGATGGGACCGAGCTGGCTTTGCGCACAGTGCAAGCCGCGACAATTCGCGTCCGTGTCGACAAGGGGCCCGCTAGAAGTTGTGGTCGGCGGTAGATGCCGCAGGCGCAGCTTTTATATCTTGAACGGCCTTCAGAATACCATCGTTGATTGAATATGTTTGCAGTATCGATAATATGATGGAATGCGGGGGCGCCAAGAAGCGTCTTACGCAAAACTATATCAATGCCAATGAACAGCGTGTCCCAAATACTACATATGAGCCTGCGGCATTCGGAGATCCTTCGAAACGAAGTCAGCGTAAAACTTAGTGCCTTCGTGACGACGAAAGAGTGAAACCGCGTCCCAAGCTTGGCGCATGTCGAGATCGTACTGTGGCTGAGCGATCGCGAGAAGCCCGGGAGCAGGCAATTAATAGATCTGCGCCACAAGAAGATGCAATTAATGACCAAAGCTTGCACTTGACCGTTGATGCTCGTGCGCATGGCAGCCTGGTCCGCGGCCGGGTGGAGCTATAGATCCCGCGGGCACGGGAGGAGCTCTGCGCCCTCCACAAGAACAACCCCCTTACTCGCTTGTTCTCCCAGTTTCTTTTCACATTCTTCTTAATATTTCACTGTCGTCTCTCCACGCACCACCCGACTATAGAGCAAGAGTTTTTAATGGTAATGCGCAATACCACTGTTTCCAATTCATTCGTTTTGTGACTATGGCCCCATGAACGTGCTTCTCTTCCCTCTCCCCTTATCCACACAGATCGACGATGCCGCAGAGCTTCGCCCTTCTTCTTCTTTTTCCTTCCTTTCTTCTTTCACTTTTTCTTTTCCTTCCCTTTCCTCCCTTCTCTTCCTTTTTTTTTTTTTTCATCTTTCCCTCCCTCTTCCCCCCCTTTTCTCTTTTCCTCTTCTTTCTTTCTTTCCCCCCCCCTCTCTCCTTTCCCTCCCTCCTTTTTCACCACTAACTCCTCTACCTTGTCAAAGGTTGTGGTTGTCCTCAGCCTCTTTCCTTTTTTACCCAACCAGCGCACTGCAGACCAAATCATACCCCGTCTTGAAAGTAGTTGCTCATGGCAGCCTGTTGTGCTAGTGTGGCCTACGCGCTCATGCAGTCGGGCGTGCGCACATGCAACCTCATGGCACTCTGTTGTGCCGCAGAGGTCCATGCGCAATGGCGGTTGAGGATGTTGTACACTCTCATGGCTGTTCGCTGTGCTGGTGTGGCCCATGCGCTCACGCGGTTGGGCATGCTGCATGTTCTACCACGGCACTCTGGTGTGCCGGTGAGGCCCATGCGCGCTTGCAGTTGTCAATGCTGCACACACTGTCATGGCCGTTTGCTGTGCTGGTGTGGCCCAGTGTGTGCGCCTACGCCCGCTCACGCGGTCGGCATGCTGCATGTTCTACCACGGCACTCTGGTGTGCCGGTGAGGCCCATGCGCGCTAGCAGTTGAAAATGCTGCACACACTCTCATGGCTGTTTGCTGTGATGGTGTGGCCCATGCGCTCACGCGGTTGGGCATGATGCATGTTCTGCCACGGCACTCTGTTGTGCCGGAGAGGCCCATGCGTGCTTGCAGTTGAGAATGCTGCACACACTGTCATGGCCGTTTGCTGTGCTGGTGTGGCCCATGCGCTCACGCGGTCGGCATGCTGCATGTTCTACCACGGCACTCTGTTGTGCCGGTGAGGCCCATGCGTGCTTGCAGTTGAAAATGCTGCATACACTCTCATGGCAGTTTGCTGTGATGGTGTGGCCCATGCGCTCACGCAGTCGGCATGCACACATGCACTCCCACAGCACTCTGTTGTGCCGGAGAGGCCCATGCGTGCTTGCAGTTGTCAATGCTGCATACACTCTCATGGCAGTTTGCTGTGATGGTGTGGCCCATGCGCTCACGCAGTCGGCATGCACACATGCACTCCCACAGCACCCTTCTGTGCCGGTGAGGCCCATGCGTGCTTGCAGTTGAGAATGCTGCACACACTGTCATGGCGTTTGCTGTGATGGTGTGGTCCATGGCTCACGTGGTTGGGCTTGCTTCTGTTCTGCACGGCACTCTGTTGTGCCGTAGAGGCCCATGCGTGCTTGCAGTTGAGAATTCTGCACACACTGTCATGGCCGTTTGCTGTGCTGGTGTGGCCCATGCGCTCACTCGTTTGGCATGATGATGTTCGCCACGTCACTCTGTTGTGCGGAGTATGACAATGCGTGTTGCAGTTGAGAATGCTGCACACACTGTCATGGCCTTGTGCTGTGCTGGTGTGGCCCATGCGCTCACGCGTGTTGGGCTTGATGCATGTTCTGCCGACGTCCTCTGTGTGCCGGAGATGGCCCATGGCGCTTGCAGTTGAAATGCGCACACACTGTCATGGCGTTTGCTGTGCTGGTGTGGCCCATGCGCTTACGCGGTTGGGCTTGCTTCATGTTCTGCCACGGGTTGGGTGTTTTGTTTGGGCACTCTGTTGTTGCCGGATTGAGGACCATGCGTGCTTGCGTGAGAATGCTGCACACACTCTCATGGCTGTTTTGCTGTGCTGGTGTGGCCCGCTCACGCGGTTGAGCATGCTTCATGTTCTACCACGGCACTCTGGTGTGCCGGAGAGGCCCATGCGCGCTTGCAGTTGAGAATGCTGCACACACTGTCATGGCTGTTCGCTGTGCTGGTGTGGCCCATGCGCTCACGCGGTTGGGCATGATGCATGTTCTGCCACGGCACTCTGTTGTGCCGGAGAGGCCCATGCGCACTTGCAATTGCAGTTGGAGATGCTGCACACACTCTCGTGATAGTTTGCTGTGCTAGTGTCGCCCATGCGCTCGGTCAAGTACTAGTTGCTGCAAGTGCGCTTCACGGTGGGCTACATCGACAAAACAAAATGCCGTGGATTTGCATGTGTGCATGCTCAATTATCAGCGCGCATTCGCCAGACCGGCACAAAGAGTGCCGTGGGAGTGCACGTGTGCATGAGCTCACGCAGTTGCTGACGCAGTTGCCGCAACTAGTACTTGACAGATGGAAATAACATGTACTGACAAACTGGTGTCTGAGATTTTACAGGTGTTCGTTGCATGTAGCACCACTGTCATTAGCCACAGGTGGGGAGGTGGGGAGGGCCTGGCCCGGTGGCGATGGGGCTGTGTGCCAGAGTCCGTGCGATGCACCATATGGGTTGAGTGTCAAGGGTGAGCTCACCCTCGAGGGTGTCCGCGGCTGCGTGCTCGCAGTGATATGTGAATTAGGCAGTTGGAGTGCGTATGCATGGCATTCGTGCACGTGTCTGCGTGTACGCTGTTGTGGGTGTGAAGCATGATGGGGTGTGGTGTTGCTGGAACTACACTTTTGGGCGCATGTCTCCCGCCGCTGCGCAGCCACTCGCGTGCAGATCGCGAAGCTTACCGCACTGCCACTGTCCCCACAGGTGAAATGGCTTGTCATGCACAATTGCCTACAGCATTGAGAATCCCATTTGATGCGCAGCACGCAGTGGCGGTTTCTGGCGGAGCCGCTGCACCAGGTGGAGGCAGCGCTGCTGAAGGGCCTCGGCGACATTCATGGACGTGGCCAGCCTCACAGACGCGCAGTGCCTACAAGCCCTGCTTCCCCATCGCCACGGCGGCATGGCCCTCCACGGCGGCATGGCCCTCCTGTCAGTCTGCCAGCTGTGCTGCCGCTGGTGCGCTCACTCCACCCACCCCGCCCCCAAGGGCCTCGGCCATGCCTTCGACCCCATATGGCACCCATACGCTGGCGCGTGTGGGCACGGGTTCGTTCGCCTTCTTGAATAAGATCGCTGACTTCACGACAGCTTCGGGGGCCGTGTCCAGGCGAGCGTTCTTGCAGAATGCCATTTGCGAACTCTCCATGACTCTGTGCCGTGGTGTGACGCGCCAGGTCCTCGCTGCGGCTCCAATGCGCATGCGGCTGGCCGGCCGGGCGGTGGTGCCAGGCGACGCTGTCCCGTCGGACGTGCTGTAGGCAGCCGCTGGCCGCCTTAATGGACCGGGGACCGCGGTTGCAGCGGCGCAGGCGGCCCCGCGTCTTGTTGTGCTGGCCCGCTTTGCCTTCCCGTGGGCTGCCGCAGGGAGAGCGATGCGGCGTCGCCAGTGCCCTTCGCGCCCCGCCGTCAGGCCCCTGCCGGGCAGCCGGCGGGGGAGGGCTGGCACAGGGGGGAGTGCACTCAGCTCTGTAGCACGTCCAGTGTTCACGCAGACACCCGGAGCCCCCCCAAACAAGTTCGGGACGTCCATAGGGCATATAACCATGCTCCGGGACTGCCTGTGGGGGTTCGGGGAAAGCGAGTCGATTTCCCCGACAATGGGGCAAGTTTTCGGCGAAAAGTGCTCATTTCCCCGATAGTCGTCAACGGACCGTCATTTCGATCCCAAACCACTCCCGATGGTCCCAAAGCACACACAACACCTCAAAAACACTATACTTTCACCTCCTTTGGTGTAATGTGGGTGACACCTTGCTCTGCCTCGTCAGCTCTTGCTGGTGATAGGCGCTAGCAACCCGACGCGTCGCAGCTGCACCATGACGCGATACCCGTGCGTGGCCATGAGATGTATCGTTGACCTGTCCAACTGGGCAACGTGCAGGCTTGCGCAGAAAGCACAACCGCTCCACACTGGAGGCCACAGTGCTGACCTCAACTTCCTTGCCCCATGGTTTCATAATTATACAATTGTTAGTTAATTTAGCTGGGAGTGTTCATTTTCAGCCATTCCATATTGCCCAAGGTGTCTGTGGCAGCAGTCCTTGAAGAACACAGTCAATCTTGCTCACAGTGCATCATCTGCTATGTGATCTGTACTGGAGGAAGGTTTTAGACTCGCAGCATTGCCATGTGCATGACAATTAATCAATGCAGCATGCAATACAAGCAATACAAGCAGTCACATCCAAAGCCATTGTAGGCTCTTCCCCCTTGCTCCACAGACTATGTGACACATGTACATGCTCTGCCTGCATGAGGAAGTATGGCATTGTGCCAAGTAGGAGCATAGGTACTTACAAGTGGCCTGGAGTGGCCACAGGCACCCAGTGGCCAGCAAGCATTGGCAACAAGTGGCGACGGTTGGGAGGCACCCTGTAAGGCCAGTTTGAGACATTGGGGGCTCCCCTAGACCGATTGGGGGGCCAGTGGGAACGCCTGGATAGGTTTGGGAAGAGTTTGGGGATGTTTGGGAAATGAAGGTCCATTTTCCCGGAGATCAGGGTCCATTTGGCCCGGAGAGGCCCGTTTCCCCGATATCACAAAACAAGGCTACAGGCAGTCCCGGAGCATGGTTATATGCCCTATGGACGTCCCGAACTTGTTTGGGGGGGCTCCGGGTGTCTGCGTGAACACTGGACGTGCTACAGAGCTGAGTGCACTCCCCCCTGCTGGCACGCCCTGCGCTGTGGGGAGCGTGAGCCCCCGGGCTCTCATGGGCGGTGGCCCGTGGTGGAGTAGCGGGGCGGCTGTAGTGGAGGTGCTGCTGATGGGTGGGGGGGGGGGAGGGTGAGGGGGGGGGGGGGGGGGGGGGGGGTGGGGGGTCGGTGGTGTCCGGGTTTGCTGGGGTGGGCAGTAGTACGAAGCTTGGCTGGTGGTTGCTGTGTGCGGCTGTGGCGTGGGTGCCGTGGTGATGGGGTGCACGAGTGCGCGTGTGTGTGGATGCGTGGGTGTGGTTGTGTCGGCTGTGTCGGTTCGTTGTGGCTTTTCGCCCGAAACAGTTGGTGCTTGTTGCTGTTATCTACTTTCTGTATGCTTTCCATTGCTGTTATCTACTGGCACATATAGGACGTTCAAGTAGACACTGTGTTGCTGTTATCTACTTTCTGTATGCTTTCAGTATGCTTTCCCGCTGTGAATAGCAATTGCCCTCGTTGCCGGGCTCTTGCGTTCATCTCCGTGTAAAACTTTTGGGTGGCTCTGGTTTGCTCTGCCGTGCACTTTGGTTGCGGTATATTACCTTGGGAGGGCTGTGTCCAGGGCGGATGCATCGGCTCTAGAGCATGTGCTTTGCACGCCATCGTTTGCTTCTGGTTTGGAAGTCGTCCGAAGCGCGCTGATGGCTGACCAAACCTCCCTTTGTGTGTAGTGCGGTACAGTGTGGCTCGGTCCGGGAGCGTTTACATGCTGATGTCTGTTGCTAACTGCACGCTGGCGTTTATACTTGCTTGCTTGATGTTGCACTGCCTGCCAGTCTCTTGTGCTGGTTCCTTTGTACCAACGTCACACTAGCCACACACTGAAAAAACTTGAATCGACCAGGCCAACCTACACAGGAGAGGGGGGATTTACGGCGGGCTAAGACAGCCAGCGGCTGCACCGTGCCGAACGCCCGCCACAACTGCCGCTCGGCAATACAAGACTCAAATCTTACCCATTATATCACTGAGTGGGTCGTGCAAGGTGGGTGTTGCATGTTTGGTGACACCATGACACTGTGCTTGCGCCGTGCGACGTCGAATGTGTAACAATTGACTTGAATAAACCCATGCCGCGATGGCTATGTGATTGGCAACATATGCCCTGGCAGTTACGACATCAGAACAAACAGTTGCGACACCAGGCCTACTTGATCAAACTTGCCACCGATGTCGCGTACACCTACATAGACTTTGCTGCGATATAGGTGTACGGTGCCACTGCAGTGCAATATCATGCACAGGAACTGCATGGATATCACTCTCTAAAACAACCCATTCCCACTAAGCATGTACCGCAGCGGCAATACTAACATGCTTTCGTTTTAATCGGCGTTTGTGCACATGTGATAGGAGGTGGCTGGCATAACGCATCCGTGCTGCGTTCCCCACTGTAACCCGCCAGTGGTGCAAATGCAGGTGGCCAGGAGTGCCCCCCGAGATGTGGCGAGTCAGACCTACACGCGTACACTGCATTCAAACGTAACACCGCCCACGCGAACCTGAACAGATAATAGATAGACGATGTGAGACAACGACTGAGGTCCGATTATAATGGTCTGAATACCGCAGACCATTGTCAGAATGCGCAGCATCTAACGCCCGACAATTGTCCATAGCCCCTGTCCAACAGCAGATGATACTGAAACCATCACAAGCTTCCAATATAATCTTTGAATATATATCTTGCCGATATCGACACCGTTGCGACGCTGCCAACACCGCCCCGGCACGCGTGTCGCCCCACGTTAGCAGCCTAGATGCCGCCGGTCACGCGAGCGACTGACACGCTCCAGAGCTCCTCGTTGCTGTCACCTATTCATCTTCTCTAGATCATTCGGTGCTGGCCAGTGCGTACAACGGACCGCTTGCCAGCGGTGGCTTCCGTTATTGCGTGGTCGCGGAGACTGTCAGTTGCTTTGCCTCCTCTCTGCAAGCGGTCAGGTGATTCACATCCCATCTGTCTAATAACTGTGTTATTCTCTAGTAAGAGGCTGCTCCTGATGTCATTTGTCGATCCGGTACCGGCACGGGTGTTAGCCGTACTTGAGCGGGCCGCTACAGCCTGTCCCTAGCGGGATCGTCAAGTCAGTCGACTCCTCATATCTGTAACTCTTTTTGTTTCACTTGGGATAGTCGGGGCTGTCAAAGTGCAAAGCCATTCGGGCTCGGGATGTGCCATAGGATGTTCCTTGTCCAGCGAGACTGTGCGCTGCTTTGCAACAACGCCATTCCGCAAATGGTCCAGCGAATCTTCTCATATAAATATATCCTGACCTTGGGTGTTCCTACGATCTGGTACCTGCAACCATCCTGCCCTCGTGATCCCTTCCCACGTACTCGGGGAAAGTTAAGTCCAGTTCCTACGCGGACGTTGGCTCATTGTCCCAAAGAATGCCCACAAAGGTCACAACCTTTGTCACAATGCCTCTGGCGTGACCATGCGATCGGGGCGTGTATGCTAGTGGGCAAGTCCCGCTCGTTAAAGGGCTCGAAAGTGCACTTGCAAGCCATCCGCCCAGCGCTTGTCCAGCCTCGTCCGTCAACGGAGCCTCTTACGCGTACAAGCACATGATATCTAACATGCAGTCATACTGCTTTACATCTGCGAGGCGATGCGTAGGCATGTAGGTCCGAACATGCCGTCCCCGGTGATCGCGCGCAGCTTAAACATGGTACACCATGACGTCCTCCATGCCGTCCCCGTTGATCGCGCGCAGCATGGACAGCTTGTAACGGGACGTCCTCCGTGACGGCACCCGCGGACCACCCGATGACGTCCTGGCGACGTCATCCACGGTTCATCATGGCCGTTACGTAATCCTCTTGCGAGCCGCCTAGCCGGCGGCTGTGGTGACGTCACACAGACGTCCTTACTTCGCGTCACCGGCTCATCTGCGTGACGGCAGAATGACGTCATGCCCGGACTGCCGTCATCCAGTGACGTCACTGAGACGTCTCGCGACCATCACGACTTGTCCTTAATGGCATCGTGACGGCACTTCAGCGTCCGTGTGACGTCCTCAGTACAAAATTCTGCAAGGACTGGCCGAGGACGTCCTCGCAGGACTGGCAGCATCGTTGTAGTG
>JALKAD010000471.1:0-13548 GCA_024500015.1 Ulva compressa | reverse complement strand
TTTCTACATTGCCGGCTCAGCTTGAAACTTATACTGATGTATGAATTCATGCTAAGGCCGCAATGAAGGCGTGTGGGCATGATCACAGGACGTAATTACGCTAATAGTGTACCGCAGGTTAGTACTGCGGCCACTCATGCCAAACCAGGCAGTACAGCCGTTGTTGCTTTAAGCGTTTCCTGTAGCTTTCCCTTCTGCGTTCAGTTTGCGCTTCGCTGCACCAGAGAAAGTCGCCATCACTGAGTTCAGCATACCTACGCAGCACTAGGTTGCCGCTGTGATCTGACACAGGCACCACGTGTGTTCGCAAAGCCCTGCTACCACCGAGAGTGCAGTCTGCAATTCCCAACGTATCAGCATAAGATGGGCAACTGTTTGGCAGCTCCAGCAGCCGTTCATCATGCACAGGGAAGGCGTGGTCCTCATGCTAGCAAGTTCTCCGCCATTCAGGACCGATTTGAAACAATTGAAGCAGTGCAAGAAGCTTTAAGGAAGGCCGGCCTAGAGTCAAGCGAGGTACGTCTCGTCGTTGTCTTGCAGCACGTGTGCAGGTTCGGTCCGCCGTGTCCGTGGGTTGGCACTATCCTCAGCTTTGTCGCACCATGGCCCGGCGCGCTCACACCGGCGTTTACCGCGAAGGAACACATACACCCATAGAAGGTGAAAGCTGAAAGCTTGTGGTACTTGTACGGAAACAAGTACCACATTTCCTAAGCTCACATCCATGCGAGACCGCATATCACAGCAATACGGAATGCGCCAAATTTAGCTTCCATGTGTCACAAGCTGTTGCGTCTTACATTCGTCCGCATCAGTTCGGCAAACATCCCAGATTTTGTATGTGGATACTCTCTGGTGATCAGCTACCAGTTCCGCCGGAGCTGGGGTTCCACAGATCGCGTTGCATCAGTCAACATGGCGACCACATGTCCCAGCGGCATTCACGTAGGCGCACCGATGCAGATGCGAGTGTTGGTGACCAATATCGGAACGCAGGGTGACATGTGTTCTGTCCGCGGCACTCACCCCAGCATAAATACATACCGAAGTGCGTTATGTGTGACACAGCCTGACGTGTCACCTCTGGCTTGGACAGGCCTAGGAGAAACGCAGAAGCAAATGGGCGGCACGCACAATTCTAAACCAGCGTCAATGCGTGCAGCTGATTATATGTGTGGACTTCACCAAAAGCAATGAGAGCAACGGAAAATGCTTCGGAGGTGTTGTTTCAGTCTGTCCAGATGTCAATTGTTGTTTCTGATGTAAAGCTGAAACGTATCTGTGGCCTGGCTCCCCAGTCACAGCGGCGAAGTGCGCTGTTTCACACTGTCCAGCCATCCGCAGGACAAAGCCTGCACAGTCTGTCTTCTGGGACCAACCCATATACTACGGTGTTGTCCATTATTTGCCAGACTCTGAGCGCATTCGACGATGACCAGATGATCTCAGCTTATGGATTTGGAGGTTTGCTGAGCCTTGTCTCTTCCAGATTTCATGCCATGCAGTTTCAGCTTTATGAGAGCATTTGTGCCATACCAGTGCTGTCCGCAGATGTGTCGAGCCGGGACAAGGCGCTGTTTAGTTTTGCCCCTGAAGACCAGCAAATCCACTCCCTTCCAAATTTGCTACAAGCTTATGCACATATGGTGCCCCATGTACAGCTAAGGTGTGCCGCCGCGACATGGCATTTGCTGACAATTTCTGTGCTGCCAGGCCTGAGTGTCGCCGTTGCAAGTGTTACTGCCAGCTCCTGTCGCCCATGCATGGTTCACCGGCTCCCATCCACGTGACACATGCAGCGGCCCCACAAGCTTTGCCCCTGCTATCAACAAGGCACTGGACATTGTGAGGCAGTCCGGCGGCAGATTCCACATCCTCGTGTTGATCGCTGATGGGCAAGTAGTGCCGGGTCAATGCATGGAGAAAACCAAGCGTGCAATCGTGGAAGCGTCGCGGTATCCACTATCAATCATCATGGTCGGAGTTGGTGATGGTGAGACGCGACCAGATTATCATGTGTCTCGTGACATGCATATGCTGTAGACCCTGTTGTGAGCTGGTATCAGACCTGCTGACACAGATGCCGTGCCGTGCAGGCCCATGGGAGACAATGCAGAAATTCGATAGTGAGCTGTACGTTCTGCAGGATCTCACAGGATTTAAACTTTGTACCATTTTATGCGCGTATACCGTGTTTCCTGCCTGACAAGTGTCTGCGCCAGCCTCAAAACACCATCCTGTTCCCCGGCAGTCGCAGTGCTACATGTTCCCGGAATGTCGGATCACACCCAGTGTCAGGATGGAGCTTGTTCTGCAGGCCAACGAGGGCATGGGACAACTTCCAGTTCTGCTGCTTCACTGAAATTGCTGCTAAGGCAGAGCTGCAAAAATGGTCCGCGGACAGGATGGAAGCAGCTTTTGCTTTGTCGGTGTGACACTGCTTAATCACCTATATCCCTATTCAATGCACTTGGTGGCATACAAGCCTGGCTCTCACCTGGCACGGGTCTGTGACTGTGTGATCAAACGTGTACCCTGCGGAAGTGCCAACATTTGGTTAGGTAAAAGTGCATGACATGGATTGAATACGCACGTGGCCCTGCAGTGGCGGTTGTCCTTTTGTGAGTATTGGACAGCATAGCTCAGCCTTCCACCATGCTGCTCGTTTTTTTTCAATTATAGCGGCTTTCGAAAATATGTCAAGAGGCTCGCAATACAGGCTTGGGTGGGCCAGCACAACAGCCTGTTTGGGAGCAGTTTGCATAGTGACCCGGACCTCTCAGCTTGCATCATGTAGCCTAATGGAGGCGGTGCCTGTTGCAGGCACTCATGGAGGTTCCAGACCAGTACGCCACCATAGTCAAACGTGGCCTTCTGGGTACAGTCCCGGAAAGCCCACCACCCCAAATACAGGTTGGTGAGCCGCCATCGGCTTCCATGACAGTTATTCCTGGCTCTGCACCCCTGTGCTGATGCAGCCGCCAGCAGCACTGACACAGATCGAGGGGAAAGGCTGCTGCCTTCGTTTGACATAACTTGCTTGTTCCATCGACAGACGTTGCACTTCTTTACACATTCTGACCATCATGTCTCGACCTGCGAAACGCCAAACTATCATGCTTCAAGATGCTGCACGTTGTGCGCAGCATCCAGAACTTTTCCTGACGATGAAGACAACACAATCCAGCATGCGTCATCTGAGATTTCATCCCGCAAGCACCCTTACGGGGTTCGCCAGATGCTTGCAAAGCCTTCACGGCTCAACTGTGTACATTTTTTTTAGCAGCAGCTGCTGCAGACGCTGCCCTTTCCGATGTGGATATGACCATGGTGCTGTTGTTGCAGTCTGTATTACAGACATAAATATGTGGGTGCTAATCAATACATCTGTTCGTAAATACATCTGAATCTCCCAGTGAGAAAGTTGCTTAGGGTCGGCAATGTCCAGGAAAGTTGTGCACTGTGCCTCTTTGTAAAAGCAAGTCACATAGAGTGGCATGGGCAAGGATCCATGCCACTCTGCCCCAAATCTTCACTCGGCATCTGTGCATTCGTCTGGCACATGAATGATTATTGACATCCAAGCATTGCCTCGAGTACATGTTAGCTCTGCCAGCATTGCCTCATGTACGGACATGCACCTCCAAAAGGGGAGCTTGGACTCCGCAATACCTGTATTGCAGGTACGCTGTTCGCAGCTGAAAAGGCAGGGGGTGTGATGTACACAGGCACAAGTGCTCAGGTAAGGGGAATGCCACATGAAGCCAATATTTGTTGCTCGTATCCCCGAAAAATCGAGTTGACTCCAAGGATGTCTCAGATAAAGGGCATCATGTGGCATACCCCTACTGCGCGGGGTTGCTGCTTCGATGCCAGCCAGGGAAGCTGCAGTCGAGCGGCACGAGCATGCTCACGACGACATTCGCCTGATGAGTCAGACTTTCTTTGATTTTTCACATTTATGGTCATCTTTCCCCGAATGGCTTCCGACAAGCCTAGCAGTGCCAGAGGTCCTTTAGTGACTCAGACTGCATCTTGAGACCAGCATAGCTGCGGCTGCTACGTGGGTAGTGCACCCATTGCCTTGCCGCAGCTCATGGCACACCCTTGGCCATTTCAAGGCCACGTATTGGCCCACACACTGGAGTTCTGGCTACCACCACGAAAGCAGCACATGTCCCCACAATCGCAGCATGTTTGTATGAAAACACAGTTCCTACGCCGTGTCAAGAAACTCACGAAGCGCGTATAGCAACGGAAACGTGGTCAAATCAAACTCTGATTGCTCGGGAAACGCAAGCATGTATCAAGGTGCACAGTGAGCAAGTTGCGCGGCTTCCCTGTCACAGTGTTCATGGTACTGAACGTGCACTCATCAGCAACACTCCCAAAGATCAACTCGGCAGCTATTTGACCTGTTTTGGCCTACTCTGACAGCTTCAGGTCGAAGAGTGGCATCACCGACAGAGCATGTCAGAGCAGCACAACTGACGGACGCCTTCAGCTGCTTCTCGGACATATGTCATTAAAACTCAGGCATGACGGCTTTCCTAGCTTTAAATTGTGCGTGTTAGAAACTTTCAGCTGCGATCGAGGTGACCGCGCGGCTGGTTCAAGGATCTCTGCGGCCTGGCCGGGTCATAAACACCGACACGCTGTTCAAACCTTCAGAGGCCTGCCGAATGTCGGCGCAAGGGCAGCGACATGTTCAATAGGTGCCTTTGTGTCTCACAGACTGCGATGCGTGCCAGGTGGTAGAGACGTAGTTTTCTTGCCCTTCCAGGGCTTCGACCTTGACGCCATCGCGTTTCAGTACAACGTCGCACTTGGAGCAATGCCATAAGTCACAGCAATGGTCAAAACTTTCGCCACGCTTCTGCGGGCGGTGGCATTTATCCGTGGCAAGCATCATTAAGCACTGCCACTGTGGCTTCTAGGACTGCAATTTGCCAGTGGCATGGCACTGCGTGCCACTGGGTACCCAAAAAACATACACTTTTTGCCACTGGAGAATCTGACTTGATTCACATTGGTAGATTTGCCACCAGGCATTTTCGCCGACCGTTGCCTACAATGCTCTTGCATGTTACATGGGTATCATTTCCGCCCTCCACTTTGACTGCATTGGCAGTCCTGCTGCACTGTTGCGGCCTGCCTCCCATGCACACCTCACTACCAGGTAGCTGATACATAGGGCGAGCCTTGCACAGAAAATCTGAGTACTGAATGCAAGCTGACAGGTGATGCCATGACTCTGAATCGTTTGGCGTATGCAAGCACCTGAGAACACCAGCCACAGTCAGTATGGGTGCGCTTCTCATAAGTGTGGTACTGCCACGGAAGCATGGACCCTACTGCTACCAGTCTGGATCACAGTAAACTGTGACTCGCAAACGGCCCAGCAATGCCCAGTAAACTGCCACAAACACAAACATGACAGAAATCTTTAGACAGGATAGACACGTCACAACATCATCCAAAACCACACCACAGGTTCCAGTTTTGAGATGCTGCGCACGCCCATCCAAAAATGCCCCGCTGCCTCACTGTGCATGGCGGTCAGTGCCACAACAACACCCAGGCACACATACACCAAGTATAAATCCTGCGCACAGCGTCCACCACCAGTCGCGGCTTGTCTGTTAGTGGCCCCATGCACCATGATGCACCCGCTCGGTCTTGCTGCCCGAGCTGACGGCACATTGTCTCGGCCATGATCTGTTGTGCGTTGTGTCTCACGTGTTGTCGTCCGAATCAGGCCTAGGTAAGGAGGAACGTGTTTCTTGGTCTGACTTGGCTGTCACTCTGATTGCTGGTATTGCTGGCCCAGAGGCCGGAGTGGCTGATGTGGCTGCTCGTCCGTTGCCTTTGGGAGAACTTATTCGCGTGGTTGCACACCTTGATCTCGACCAAGGCTTGCAGGCACGTGTGGCTTTCAGGGTAAAACCGGTCCCGCTTGTCGGAGGTGTCAATGTCCTCATGGACACGGCAAAGTAATCGTACGTACATATTTGTGTAGGCACTCGTTGCACATGCGCTTGGTGCACTGGCTCGCAGCCCCTCGATGTAGCTGTACATACCCGCTGAGTCGCATGTACTGCCTAACATGGCTCACCCCAGATGTCAGTCACTGCCCAGTCATCACCTGCCTGGGTATACTTGAGGCAGCCAACTCGAAATTTTGAACAGCGGGCAGTGGAAGAGACTGTTGCGTAAGTGGAAGTGACTTGTAAGTGGAAAGCACAGCGCCCACTCGCCCAGACCGGGCTGCTAAGCGAGGGCGTGCCGTACAGTTTCACCACCTGCGTTTGTGATACTTGACAAGGGAACGACTCTCTTGCAGAGGTATTCGGCTACGCGATGCCTCCGATTTCGCCGCAGGTGGCGGGAACCCGGCATCCGACCGCGCGCGTGTTGCAACATGTTGTGCGCGACGCGCGACGAGTCGCTGCATGCGGTGCATGGAAGGTCCGCGATGTCTGATCATGCACAGTCAATCCGATATCTGCCCAAAGGCGATTGCACAGTTGCGGCCACATCGCAATTTTACATGGCATTTGGGCTTGCGTGCCTGCAGTCTGGCATTTATCTCTGAGATACCAGCCGAGAGCGTGACCGGCAACACATCCGCACGCACTGTTGACGTATTCGTCCCCGACCCGCATGCTTCGGGACGTACTTAGATTGTTTTACGAGGCACCACACAATTTTTGCGAGATCCTGAGATCAAACAGGTGAGAACTGATCCACGGGTGTCGCTGGCCGTGTGCTATCGCGCTCAGCTGCTGTCGCCCGTGCCTGTGCACTGTAACAGGCGATGGCGGGAGCTCCACAAAGGGCAAACGGTGCCTATGAGTAGCAACCCCTGACACATGAGCATCTCCACACAGCTGACTGTGCTCTTTGATAACCCGGTGCATTCGAATCAATGTGCCCCCCAGCTAATGATGTATATAGTATAGCGGAGGTGCACCATGGTGTCTCAGACATGATGCTGAAGTTCGAGAGCTGTGCTGAATATGTCTTCACCTACAATGACGCCATTTGGGGTGCAGCATGGAGTTGAACCGCTGAACTTTGCCGTGCTCAATGCGACTGTCCTGGGATCGCTGCGTGCGTTTCAGTTTGAGGCTATGTAGGTCTTGACTGACGCGCCATGGGCAACTGTGGCAGCACTGGATCCTCTGCAGACAGAAGAGTGAAAGAACAGAACGCGAGGTTTGAAGCAATACGCGACAGGTGACATCTTTGGTGCATGCCGCTCCATGCATTGTGCAATGTCGCACGCATCCCATTTCAGAAATGTCGCCATGGCCCAGCTTGAAAGCCTGTACACTGCAGTGCATGTGTGGTACACGTTTCCGTTTCCCAGTAGAAAGCTGACCCGGCACCCGGCCCCGGCATTTGTTGACCAGTCTGCTTCACTCTAGAATTCACCTGACAGTCGGATAGATCTTCATTACTGATAAATCCAAGCACGATTGCGGGAGTAGCTGGTTCTCAAGCCCAGACCGTACTGAGTCTGTAGCCCTGGGCCAGTCAGAGAGACTGGAGGATGTTTCAGGGTGGAAGATGATACCACTCATTTCGGAAGATGATACGACTCATATCGCACCTGCTACCATGGCCACCCCATGTATCTGTTCTGTGTACACTCTCATAGATGTGCATGCAGCAAAGCACACTCCCAATTCGATGAGGTTGTCAGTAGTTCAATGGCATGCAGATACGAAACTATTGAGGAAGTGCAGAAGTCGCTCAGGGAATCTGGGCTCGAGTCCTCAGAGTTGATCCTGTGCTTGGACTTAACCAAGAGCAATGAATGGTCAGGAACTGAGAGTACGCTTCCAAATCATGCACCTTGCTGTTGACAAGGTCTGAGGTCCCTAAGTAAGCGGCAATGTCAAAATACCATGTCTCTGTGTGACAGCTTGGCTCGAGACCTGCACCATGTACTGGGAAATTGCAGCCCCACAACATCTCATGTCCCCTACTCTCTGAAGAGCGTTCCATTCATTGCGCTGAGTTCGTTGTTGTCTACTACCTGGACCGCATGGAGCTTTCCTTGCGCAGCCACAACACCTCTGTTGTCGTGCTCTACTCATGCCTTCGTGCAACCCTGGCCAAACCAAGCATGCTTTGATTAGAGTGGAACCCTCTATGCAGGTTTTGGAGGTGTGTGGGCTCTCCTGCTGCTCTGAATGGTCCAAACATCTTGCAAGGGGTCCTGACCTTCACTAAAAGCCGAGCAAGTGAAAGGACACGAGATCACAAGTGGGCTAATATGCAAGTAGACCAGCATGGCACCATGGCATCACACTAATGCAAGCGTTACATGTGTTTTCTGTGCCCATACCTTAGCTGATGTCGCACCACATATCACCGACAACAAAATTTCCTGACACCAAGACCTGCACCTCGCACAGAATGTTGAGAATCGACTGGTAGGTGAACAGCGTGGCTGGGCTTGTACATTCATGTCCACCATGCTGGAACGGCCCTGCAGGATCCTGGCTGCATGATTGCACATCGTGCACTGAGCATGAGGCCCTGCTGGGGCAGCTCTACATGAGGCCATTCCCACATATGTGACTCGAATGTTTCCGCAGTGATGCACTTATACTGTTTGGTTTTTTCAGGGCTTAGCCTCCACTGCACTGGGCCCCAAGTGAGTACGAATCCGTACAAGTCTGTGGTGTGCCCCGCAGACACCTGGCTTGTGTTGCGAGCAGATGCACTGGGCCGTTCACCAGATGCTCCACTTGAGCTATGGTAGTAGTAAACTGGTGGAGCTTTAATCGCAGTAGTATAATGCAGAAGCTGTGGATTGAAATGGGCCACTTCCAAGAGGCATAAGCATTGGACCCTGCTAACAAACAGTTTGTGCAGGTGTCCATCATGTGCAGATCACTGGCAGCATTTGACGATGATCAAATGTGAGCAATCCAGGCTTTGCTTGCGTGCTGTCCATTCTGTGCAGAATCTAATGTTGTGGATGTGTTGGGCAGTTGGTATGTACACATATATTTAGCGGTTCCGAGCCAGTGCAACACTTGGGATTACCACTTGACATGTAGGATTCCAACATATGGGTTTGGAGACGTGCTATCAAAGGATCATTCGCTTCTGAGCTTCGAACCCACAGGGAAGGTGTGAACACAAAAATGCCTGGGGTTCATCATCACATGTAGTTGAACTGTGTAGTGCCATGTGCAAATGCAAGGCATGAGTACGCTGAAATCGATTGTGTTGGTTGCGATTGATGTTGCAGGTGGCGCGTGTCAGTCGTCTGCAGTCTACAAGCTGAGCCCCAGTTTAGTGAGGACCCCAGATCAGGCCTGGGCATGTCAACAAACTCTGTTGATGCAGGCTGTACACACATTGGAAAATGTCTTGCGGGCATATGATGAGCTCATACCAAATGTTTCGTTTTCTGGGCCGACGTCATTTGCACCTGCAATATATCATGCGATAAATATTGTCAGAGCCTCAAAGGGGTCATATCACATTCTGGTCATTATTGCAGACGGACAGGTGTGTGGCGCCAATCATGCAGGCAAGATGTGCCATCACACGAACTTTTGCTTGTCGCTGCTCGTTTGTTGTCTGTAGTCCCGGGCTCCTCAATGTCTGGTGGCTTGGTGCGCCTTGATGTGCTGCAAACAGTACAGGGTTTTTGTGCACAGATCTTTGCATACATCAGCACAGTGTCAATAGGACGTACAAATTTGTGCAGGTCACTCCTGGCAGCTGCCTCGATCAAACCATTGCTGCAATTTGTGAGGCTTCACATTACCCAATGAGCATCATCATGATCGGGGTGCGGTCTGTCCGCCTGACTGTGTCCCAAAGCCTTTCCAAAGCATTGCACGGCAAGTGCATGGCGAGCTTGTACCGGGCTCAGCATGTGTGCAGCTCGTGGACTAATTCGCGCATACTGTTTTGGCAGCTTGCCGACTGGCTGTATGGACATGTATATATTATATATGTTACTACTTGTCTGCTAGATATGTCCTGGGATAGTAAGTGGTCGCCGTTGAGATGCGGTAGTATGCATGCAGGTTGGTGATGGGCCGTGGGACAGGTATGTCGCTTCATGGACACCAAACAGCATTGCCGTCGTTCGCAGTTACCAGTACACTGAGTTCGTTGCAATCACATCCCCACACCACATGGCCACACTCATCCTCGGTTTGTACGTGCAGAATGCAAGAGTTTGACGACCAGATACCCGACAGAAGGTAGTGATCGATCGAATACGATATGACGGGTTAATGCATACCATTGCAGGTTGTCTAAGAGTGACCTGCGTGCAGATTTGACAACTTCCAATTCGTTGAGTTCACAGCTCTGTCAAAGCGTGCCGCAGCTCAAGGATACAGTGCCGGCCGATGGGAGGCAGAATTTGCACTAGCAGGTGTGCCCCCATTGCACCAGACAGCAGGTGCAGTGAGCACTGAACGTCTGCCTGCTTGCAACATTCGTGGTGGGTTTGTACACTTTCAACGTCATAGTTGCGTTTTCCACACTATCAGATCAGGGTTATTGACAGGTTTGACCGTACAGCGTTGATGGAAATTCCAGATCAGTACGAAGCAATTTCCAAGATGAATCTTTTGGGAACCATACCCCTCAACAGACATGTTCCGCACATTCAAATTGTGTATCCTCCCACAAGCTGATCAGTTGTATATGATATGACGAGCGGATGTGTACAATGAATCATATGCGTCGACATGATTAGAGGTGTCGAGTGAATGATACGTGTGTAAGCAGACTGTGCAATTTGTTTACACGATTTGGCACATATGGTCATTGTTACACAGCCCGAGCAAATTCTGCAAACCTGTTGGCGCCTCGCAACTACTCTATACTATCGAACGGTAGATTTCAACCTATCTACACTCTTTGGCCAACACCTCATTTATCTGCCGCAATTGCATGCTGAAGTTGAACTTCTCCGAACGAATCTGACGTTTGTGCCATACTATTGGAGGCCAGCAGGTTACCCTCACGAGCACAGGTCTGGAACATATAGTCATTGGCTGTTGCAGCATATGCCAAGAGTGAACATCCATGGTCGCCGGTTATGCTGTGCAACATCATCTCTGTATGTGCAGGGATGAACAGAACTGTCCCTTTCTGGACAGACACCATGTTTTGCAAGCTATCGTCGACAATGGAAAGTCCACAGCTCTTTGTCTGCAACCATACAGGAGTGAGTTTTGTGCCTCAACAACTGCATTCTCTAAATGATGCCTCTACATATTGTGCATCCACCTGATCCAAGATTGAATGTCGTGTGTCAGGCATGCGCAGTACCTGTATGTCGCAAGGGCAAAACCAGCAAGAGGGATGGCATGCACAAGCACAGAAATGCTTTGTGCAGCTGGTGGATCAAACACGCAAGCATGAGTCTGGGCCATACCACTAAACTGTGCGATCCATTGCATGAGAGACACATAAGCAGCATTGGTGACCTCTGGGCTGGAATTGCAACAGCTCCTTCCTTGTCCACAGACACACTCAAGACTTGGAACTCTTCGAATGGCGGCTGGTACTTAAGAATACAGTCCGTGACTTTGTGACCCCTAAGAGTCTTTGGCTTCCCTTGATTGTAGGTAAGGGACTCGCACAGAACCTGTAACAGCATGGCCACACACTATTAATACTGCTTGCTTTGGCAGCATCAGCAAATCAGGGAATGTAGTGGGTAAGATGACTTACCTCAGTATCCCGCAGCTTCGGAGTAAGTCCCGCCCTGATCACATTGTCGGAGTTTGCCATGGCTTCAATCAGCTCACCAGAGAGATATGCATGTGGCTCGTTCGCAGCAAGATACACCGCCTCACCAGGCTCCAGCTTCACATAATTCAGGAAGAACACAGCCAAGGTACCAACATCTCGGGGATACTGGTCGAACACTCGGATGAAGAGAGAATCTTTCTCATGTCGCACACCACCTGTCTGTTTAAGCAGCCTCTCATACAGCGCCTGTGAGGCATCTCCATACACAGTCTCAGAACATGTCATGAGAGCTTTAAAAGCCTCTTTGAGAGCGCGGCGTTGACATTCAACAGGTGCACCCACACTGTCTTTCACCTCATGTGCCTGCTGCCCACCTACACATCTGAGCAGCTCCGGTTTGTCCAGCAGCTGTGAGTTGATGTCATCAATCAGAGAGAAACCACACAACGCTTCAAAGCCCTTGACCTGCATGCTCTCTGCTGTTAGTCCATGTGCAACTCTGAGTCTGGAAAGTCAGTTGTTACAGGGACATACCGCAAGCGCTATCTCAGGCTTGTGGTTCGGATCCTTGTAGATGTTAGGCCGTTCTGCATGCAAGCGCTCTGCAAGCTTTTTATCAGGATGAGACTGAATGCTCAAACTCTTCTGAATGCTGAGGACTTTGAACAGAAATGGCAAGTTCACGCCATACTTCAGAAGCACCTCTTTCCCCAATGACGAGGGGTTGCGACTCAGCCATGACGTGAGGGGCTCGCCAGAGTGGGCTGTAAGCGATGGGCCTGAAACATGTGCCCCCATCCATAGTTCAGCGTATGCTGCTTCAGGATCAATTTCGAGCTTGGCATCTCCGTTTGCGGCCAGATCCGCGACGAGAGAATTACCACCGTGCTGGCCCCAGTCGTACTTCTTGACATCACACCGAAGACGGAGCATTTCCTTTCTGTGCCTGCAAACGCACAATAGATAAACCGAAATGTTCACATCGTGCACGGGATGATGCCGGCTGGCGCTTCCACGCAAGGCAATTGCACATGAGTCGGCAATGAGATCTACGCTCGGCAAAAACACGTGCGACAACGTACACTATTCACTTCGACTAGCAGTGCATATCCGACTCACCGTGTTCGCCAACTCACAATATTCTCGACAGTACACAATCCAACTGTCACATAATGCACCTGAGAAACAATATTAGCATGATGCTGAGACTTCTGTTTTCTTCATGTCTGCTTCACCAGTGAAACGAGGCAAGAATGAAAAACGTTACAGAGGTACGCTCCACCAGGTGGTAGAACGCAGAGGAGTTCTTTCCTCTCATGGCAACGCACGAGGCAAGAATTGGCACGACAGTGCTCCTAACATTCACAGCCGTGCAGCTGCGTGCAGCCACCTTGACAGCAGATTCAATCCATTGCACTGCCTCATATAGCATATACTATAGCGTCAGGATTTCAACGGGTGCGTTTGATCGGCGTCTTCGATCATGAGAATCGCGTCAGAATAAGCGTTCCTTGGACGGACGCCACACGACTTCACAGAATGGCTTCAAACACCTGCTTGATCGATGCCACGGGAACTTGTGAATGGAGATGTGAGATCCGGCTTGAGTTGTCGTTGCGTTTTCATGCACCGCATGCTCGGTGACTCCTTGCCACTCACTCGACTGCACCGATCAGATTACGGTTGGGACAGCCTATGTATACCTGACGCACGTACGATAGGATTCTCGTTTACAAGGTGATCCGTTTAGTCCCGAGGTTTCCGCGCACGGCTCACCGTAGAAAGACACGAGACATATGC
>JALKAD010000048.1:164840-180865 GCA_024500015.1 Ulva compressa | reverse complement strand
TCTGCAGCACAGACGCTCTATGACGCACTTGAGTGCCGCTTTCTTGAGGCTTTCTTTCTTGAGGCTAACATGTGAGGGTGTACAGGTACAGGTGCAGGTGCCGAGAGCACGGCAGGGTGCCGCAGTGGAGAGCCTGCCGCCATGCATCGTGTACGAGGAGGGCGAGCCGCTGGACGCATGGATGGGCCGCGCGCGCCCCGACCTGAACGCCATGCTGCACGTGCTGTGCTCCATCGCGGAGCGCGTCGCCGACATCCACCGCGTCGGCTTTGTGCACCGCGACCTCAAGCCCTCCAACGTCCTCTGGCGAACGGCCGAGGCGGCGTGGACAGTCACCGACTTTGGCTGTGCTGCGCCCATGGGTGCGGCCCCCTGCCTCACGTGCCCTGTCTGCTTGTGCTCCGTGATGTGCGTGCTGCGTGCTGCGTGCTGTGCTGGATGATGGGTAGGCTGGGATGTGCCTGGCACCTGTGGCAGGTGGAGCATGCCGAACCAGCTCCCAGCAGCTGGCAGCCCACTCCAGGTTTCAGGCACAGCTGGGTTCACCGGCCAATCAGATCAGGGTTTGATATGTGCACACACACTTTCAAGCCTGCTCCTCACAGCTGCCGAGCAACATCGATTGTGCACAGTGCTTGACCAGGTCAGGTGGGGTGCAGGGTACATGACCAAGATCACAGACAGCAAGGTCTACGTGCCCCCGGAAACCCTGTTTGCGCACAGCGTCAGCGCGCACAGCGTGAGCGTGGACGCAGCCGCCGACGTCTGGGCCCTCGGCGTGCTCATGCTGGAGCTCTTCTCCGGCACGCCCAGCGCGGCAGCACACGCGCCGGTGTCCACGTTTGTGCCGAATTCCGGCACGGCGACCATCGCCGGCGGCACGGGGTCGATCGCGACCGCGTCTGTGGTGTCCGGGCCTGTGGAGGATGACGCGGCGCGGCTGACACGCGCGCTGTTTGAGCGGCTGGAGAGCGTCAGCCTGCCGCGCATCTACGGCGCGCCGGTGACGGCGGAGATCGCGAACGAGCTGCGCGCGCTGCGGCTGAAGATGGCCGGGTGCCTCGCGCGCGAGCCGGTGCGGCGGCCGACGGTCGCGCAGCTGGTCGGGACGCTGCAGAAGACGCGCGACGCGCTGCAGGCGGCGTCCGCGGCCTATGTGGTGCGCGAGCGAGCGCGACGGGCTGGCGGCCCTGGTGCCGCTGCGCAATGCGCCGCCGCGGACACCGCCGGCAGCACTAGCCGCGGCCGCGGCCGCGGTCGTGGCCGCGGCGCCAGCAGGCAGTGGCTGACCGCGGCTACTGGGTCGGCTGCAGAGTCAGCGGCGTCAGGGCCGCCGCCGGCGCGTGCGCTGCCACCATCGCCCACTCCGGCGCCCGAGTCGGAGCCGGCACCATCCCCCGCATCGCCCCCGGCGGCAGAGGCAGAACCAGCACAGCCGGTGCCGCCGTCTGCGCCAGAGGCACCAGCAGCGGCCGCGGCGGCGCCGCCGCCGCCTGCGGGCGCCGCCGCAGCGGCCTCGGCAGCAGACACTCCAGCAGAGCTGCGGGGGAAACCGCTGACCGGCATGCTGGACAGTGATGCGCGTGTTGCAAAGTGCGAGGCGTGGGTGGCCCGCATGCAGGACGTGACGCAGGACCGCCCCACCATGACAGTCACCCTCACCGATGATGACGCCACACCCGACTCCCCCCCGCGCCGCGCCACAGCGTCGATGTTTGGCCCGACAAGCGGCCTGGCTGCCGTGCGCTCTGCTGCGCGCGAGGGCGATGCGGCGACGGAGCACAGCATGGCGGCAGAGGGTGCGCGGCATGGTTCGGGGCCTGAGGCGGCGCCGTTTGTGCCCCCCGATGCTGCTGTGAACGGAGGAGACTCGCACACGCGGGAGGTGACCCCTCTAGTCACGTCGCCGCTGGAGCTCAAGGCTGACTCAACGCTCGACTCGGAGCTAGCGGGGGGTGGAGCGTGAACCCGTTCGAACCAGTGCACGCGCCTCGTACCGAAGAACAGCGGAGCATCCCAGCACAGCCCACAGCAGGGTTCGCAGTTGTGCGGCCTGTGCGCGCCGCGGTGTGCTAGGCATGCACAGCCAACGGGCACGCTTTCACAGCAACAAGCGCTGACCTTTGTGCTGCGTGCTGCGTGCTGCGTGCCGTCCATGCCACGCATGCATGCCACAGCCAAGCACAGCCACAGCCGCATTTCGACAGCTGTGTTTTAGAGTATTCAGTCCGGGTGTTCAGAGGATGCGCGCTGATGCCCCACGCATGAACGGCATGCATGGCGCCTTGGCTGCGTGGGCTTTCAGAAGATTGGGGTGGACTCACGCTCGCCGGGCTTCGCCTCTTCTGCCATGCAAGTTGTTGGACAGATGTGTTGATGACAGCTGGCAGGGGTAGTCTGGGTTGCATGGGAGGGGCGGGCATGGCTGCGGGCGGGGGGCGGTGTTCGATGCATGATCATGGACAATCACAATGCACTGACCACCCCGGCCGCGCCGGCCCTGACTCCCAAAGAAATGGCCTTCTCGACAAGTAGGATCGGGTAGCTTTCCTGTACCAGATTTAGCGTAGGATTTTGCAGGGGCTGAGCGCCGCAGCGGTTGCGGGCAGCGCGCTGCCGGACCCAGCATGCCCAGCACGCCCAGCGGGCGGAGCCGCTGTGAAGGTGTACTGGTGGGCCTGAGCGGCCTTGCAACATCCCCGATGGGTTTCCAACTGTTTGATTTATCGTTTTTTCCTGTTGTCGGTCTGCGAGCTGCAGCGTTGGGGCAGGGGGCCGTGCCGCATCACCCTTTCACTCGTGACCTGGTGCCGGGCAGGGCGCATTCGGCGGCTGTGCGCCTGCCCGGATGGCTCGCCGCGGGCCCCTACAGTATTTGAAATGATGGGATTTGAAGCATGGTCATGATGCCATCACCGCATTCTTTATGTAACTCTTTACCACAACCCAAATGGGGCTGGATCCCCTGCTGGTGTCCTGCAATGGCCGTCAGTCGCACCGCTCACAGCTGATGGTTAAGCGTTGCAGGTTCCAATGATTCGGATGTCACTGCCATCAGGTGTGTTACACGGTGATAGACCATGGACATCAGGTGTGTGGCATGTGCGTCTCTACCATGCCTGAAGAGGTGGGATACCACCGCTTCTGGACGCCGCTCGCGGCTTCTGCCTTGCACGGTTTGGCTGCCAGGCAACCCGGCAAGGTCTCCAGCAAACGTGACCCGTGTCGAATGTGACATTTTGAAATGTATCAGAGTACACAAATGTCCTGATACACTGTGAGCGAGAATTTCAACTGATAGAGGAACAGTAATCCAGACACGGCTATCTGAACATGCGACATCTCATAATACGGATTTGTATTTGAACTGTGGCATCTGCATGCCAGTCTTATCCATTGTGGTACCTGCATGTCACCCTTATCCATGCAACTTTGAGCCTGGCTATGGACGGACGTGGTGGTGCTGGTGCAACCACCAGCGCCACCATCTGTGACAAACTGTGACAAACTGTGACACGGCCTGAGCTGCGGCCTGAGCTGACTGTGCACAGCAGCACGTGCCCCTTGGGGAGAATTATCCACTCCACCGTTGAGTGACACCTCTTTGCACCAAGCAGGCCGCTACACTGGGACTGGCTACACTGGGACTGGGACGTGCAAAGCTTAAGCCCGGCAGTGCAATGGCCTGACACCGAGCGGTTCGTGTTCTGCACTGAGGCAGTTTGAGGCGATCAAACCCGGGAAACATTGATGCCATGATGGCGCTGCTATGGTACACATGCATACTGTAAATGTAAATGTAAATTGAAACTGTGCATTGCATCTGCGTGTGCATCAGGTGCGTGCGTCAGCATGCTGCAGCCACCTTCAAGAAGGTTTCACATGTGGGCTGTGCAGCAGTGGTTCATGCTTGGTTCCACTGGTGAGATATCTCAGTGCCAGGGTGCGCTGCCACGGACCGGATGAGTCCACCATTGCTGAGGCTGTTCTGTTTCAGCTTGTGTACGGCAATCGACCATGCAATGCCATGGTTCATGTGTTTGATGCATTGCCATGCTTGCCTGCCTCCAGGTCGGACCACTTGGTTGAGCATACTCCTGTACCGTATCTCACTGCTGAGGCTTGTGCCGCCCAGTCTGCAGCAGTCAAAGCATGCTGCTGCGCATCTTTGGGAATCTCTGCGTGAAAATTCTGTGTGCAGTGCTGTATCCAGGCCAGTGGGCCAGGGCTCAAGACGATTGTGGGACTTCAGATTGGGACATGACACCAGGCTTGCATCGTCTAGATCTGGCTCGGCACCGCTTGCGTGCCTGGCAGCCTGAGCATGAGCTTGGCTGTGGCCCACGATGTATGCATGCATTGCTTGTTTTGTTTGCTTGTTTTGTTTGCTTGTTTTGTTTACTGGCACGTTGTGAAGGGAACCGGTGACACGTTTGCAGAAGGGAGGGGGAGGGGGGGAATCGCATGGTAGTCGTGACTTCAACAAGTGTGTCCTACTGCCCCCGTGGCACAGGCACTGTATCAGCTATTCATGCGCATGGGGTTCGAAGCGGTATTACTTCAAAGGTTAAAGTGAGCCTAGGGGTGTTAAATGTGTTGTAGATGTGACGGATTCTGGGGACACTTGCCCCTGGCACGTCAAGGCCGGAAAGACGCACCATTGTGTTTCAACATTGGTTGGTTTGCTGGATGAATGCTTGAGCTGCAGACTCACCAATGTGTTGGGTCTGACCACAATTATCGCCTCCGACTGCGGCTTGCTGGATGACAGGGTCAACTCGCGGTCTACTGCTAGCACAGGCAGGCAGTGCAAGCAGGTAGTACCGTTACATAGATGCCCAGAAGGTCACAAAAGTATAACAAGCTGAAATGGCACGTGAGCAGCTCCGCAGTCACAGCTTCCCGGGCACCTTTAGTGGAGCCTGCAACCTTGCTCTACCTAGACTGGCCACAGAAGCATGTGTCTGTGCTGGCCCGTGTGATCCAGTCGCCATGAAGACTGAGGCTGCCACAGCGTTGATGGCTGTGCTACATGGCACTGAGGAGCCAACGTCTACGTCACGAGCTCCCATGTGAACCGCTACAGGACACTTAACGAAGGCACTACTGCCTGCTCTGGGTGTCTGCTGTGTCTGTGCCGGCCTTCCAGCTCGCCCCATTACTGCCTTCTCCTTCCCGAGCCTGACCGCTGCCTTTGCCACGAGAGAACAGACTCCCGGTCACACGTGAGACTAAAAGCAGCACACCACCTATTGCTAGGAAGCTCTCGAGGGCTGTGAGCTGGAACTCCAGGCTGGATATGCGGGCCTCGTCTCTTGCAATGACTTTCTTCAGGCCAGAGATTGTGGCTTCATCGCTGGCTACAGTGGCCCGGAGCTTGTTCACGCTGTCTTGCAGCGCAGGCGCCTGCTTGTCAAGCTCGGTGCGTCCACCAGTCCACGATGGACTCTTGGACAGGGCTGCAAAAGCAAGTGCAGCTGCAATGGAGAGAGCGGTGACAAGGACGAGCGCTGCAGTGTCTTCCCAGTTGGCTTTACGCCAAGAATGAGCTGCTACCACCGATGTTCGTCTTACTGGTCTGCAACAAAGGAATGGCGCAAGTTGGTGCTCTGGGGGAATGACACTGTATGGGCACACTCGCTTGCTTGGACCTGCAGCAGCTGCATACACCATACACCATGCTATGAAGATACACGATAGAGCATACCTAACAGGAGGTGAGGCCGCTTTGCGGGCTGGTATGTCAGTGTTGAATGCGTTGTGTGCACGATGCAGTTGCTCCCTATGACCCGCAGCTCTGTAGCTGATCCCTGAGATGTGTTGGCATGTCCTGCATCAGACCGCGGCGTAATTGACATGCATTATGACAGCAACTAACGACAAGGGATGTTGGGTATTTGCCAGGCCTCCGCAAAAGCCATCGACAGGATGCCAACACATGGAAGACGTTCCTCCGCGGCGTGCAGCAATGCATCGTACAGCAGACAGAAGACACAGTTTAAGCAGGCATAGATATTTACCGTGATGATGGTTTGGCGGTTGGAGTTCGCCATTGTACAGAAAGCGCACCAGCGACATGCTTGCGGAAGGTGACAGGGCGCACAGTTCATCCTGTCTGCTGCCTCTGACCTCAGAAGAAATCAGGAGCAGCCGATTCCAACCTAAACGCAGCTGAGTCGACCAATTCTTTGGATGCGAGTGGAGCAGGAGATCGGGAGCGGCTGGCCGCGGATCCGCACCGCATGCAGCGAGGGACGGTCTCGACTGACACGGATGCGAGCACGGCTATTTAGCAATTGTGCAAACTGGTCTATGCAGCAACTAGCACCTATTTATTTTGCGTGATAGAATCGACACCTCGCTTGAAATGGGTAACAGCGCACAGCCTGGCAGTGGCTGAACAGTGCCGCAGCTTCGAGCCTTCAAGATCATCACAGCACAAGTGGTGGTCCAGCACAGATTTGCTGATAGCGTTTGCACCCTCGCGTAGCGAGATGCGAAAGCCCCGAAACCGAAGCATTGTACAGAGGGCAGACTCGGCCTCCCATGCATTGGAAAGTAACACATTCCGAACGAGTGATCCCAGCGCCGCTGTAGTGCAAACTGAGGCATGCCTCGTTGCGATTTACATCCTATACATTCTTGCCGCGACGCCAACTCACGTTCGCATCGTTAACACGCCCTGCTGGGGGCACACTGGCCTCCAATGGGCACAGCTCACAGGCCCCCACGCAACAGCCAGGCGCACAGGCACAGCATGCAGGTGCCTGCTGCCTGCTGCAGTAGGCCTGTGGCGACGCACTCTGAGGACAACACCTTCCAGTCCGCAACCACAGCGCACCTGGCCACTCCTGGACAACTTCCCACAGCATGGCAGAAACCAGCCGCACAGACTGATTGGCCACGAGCGATCTGGGCAAACCCACAGCACAGCGCAGCACAGCACACGCCGCACGGCGCTCATGCACAGCATGGCCTCACTGCTCCTCGCATTGACTCAGCTGCGCATCCGCCGACGCTGCACCATGCAACCACAACACCCACAGCACGCCACACCCGGACGCCCGCACCCGTGACCAGGTAGCCGCCACCAACACCAACTGGGGGCGCTGTGTGCACCATGCTTTCTCTGGTGCGGGCGTCTACCAAGACCGCCAACCCTCCACCTGCCCTCTCATGGATTCCCACCGCAACTTCACGAGCACTGACCGCAACTACCCTACATAACCCTCTGTGTTTCCCTGCACTCGCTTGTAACCCCTACACAATGCTCCGTGGACAAATGTCCATAATATTCCTATACTAAGCAAGCTCGCCGCCTTGCATGCTGCCTGCTTCGCATGCACAGCGCACCTAGAGCAGCTTCGCGTACCTCGCTGCATCTGCGGCGGCCAGGGATGACTCACCGATCACGCTCGCGCCGCGCTGTGCTGTGCTATGCCCCGTGCCGGACCTGATGCCGGCACAAGAATCGGCCTGTGGCCGTGCACCTGACATGCATCTCTCTCTCTCTTAAACACACACCCCACCCGTGCGCAGAAACCGCGCTGAATGGACCGGAGCCGCTCACGATGTGGTAGTGGGGTGTGGCCGTTGCGGCTGCAGCGTATAAGCGAGTTTCGGATGCGGCCGCGTTGTCGCTTCGGGTGAATCATACGATACCGTATGCCACAGCACGTCTCGGCGGCGCGCCGCGGCGTCGGCCGGGGGCTCAAAGCTCATGTCGAGCGAAGCGCGCAGCGCGTCTGTGCTGGGCGCTGCGGCCGCCACGGCGCCGCCGTCGCGGGGGCCGCTGCTGGCCGCCGCTTCAGCCTTGGCTGCTGCGGCCGCCACATAGCCCCCGGCGGTGGTGGTGTGCGCGTGGTCCGAGTCGGTGGATTCAGACACAGTGGAGAGCGGCAGAGCCTCGTGGGCGGTGTCCACGTCAGCAAAGAGCACGATCGGCGGCAGCGTGTTGGCCCGCCGTCGCCACAGCATTTGCATTCCTCCCTTCTGCACAGCAGCCGCCTTGTGAACATCCATCCCACACACCCATGTGCAAATCACACACACCCTCGCTGCCGGGCTCTTGCGTTGATCTCCATGTAACACCCCCTCCCAGTAATCAACATGTACCGCTGCTGTGCGCTGCGCGCATAGCATACGGTGCGTGCATGATCAGTGTACACTGTCGCCAAACAACGTGCAACAACAGAGCAAGGAACTTGGCCACATGCAGTGCACCGCAGCATGCACAGCACACGGCGGGGCAGGCAGCCCAGTGGTGGGCCAGACTGGCAAAAGGGCTCAGCAGCGGCATTGGCACAGCCACCCATATCACGCGTGACCACTATGTAACGCATCTCATATCACGGGTGACCAGTCAGCAGATCCAGTCAGCAGAGGCAGTCAGCAGAGTCGCACAATTGAACCGGCGGTGCGCAGGCCGGCGTGGCTCCTAGAGCCCTCATTGCCGACGGTGGGGTCCGAGTCCACGTCAAAGGCGCCCTTGTCATCGGCGCCGCTCGCGCTGTCTGACATCCTGCCGTCCGCGCCTGCACAGCACAGCACCGCAGCGTTCTCACAAGGCATATCCTCTTCCGAGACAGCACATATGGCTCGCCATCGCGGCTGCTGCCCTGCGCAGCACATGTCACGACGTCCGCAGCACGCACGCCAGCGCCTGCTGCCTGCGGGCCCCAGATCTGGCCAGAGGAGCCAGCGCTACGCGGCATGCGTGCTGTGAGCATGCCCTGCCAGACCTCACAGCATGCACGCCGAATCGAACAGCTGACAGCGGGGGAAGCAAGGGGGCTGCGCACCGTTGGCGCCGCCGCGGGAGCGCGCCGAGGCAAAGTCCTCATCAGCCGTGCTGGAGGCGCCCATGCAGCAGAGGAAGCCTGAGCTCTTGGACTTTCGCCGCTGCTCCAGGGGCACGTACTTCGCCGTGGCGGCGGCATTGGCGCCGTGGGTGCAGCCGTCGGCGGCCGTCGCGCTACCACCGGTGGACACGAGGCGCGGCAGGGAGGTCTCCGCGGTGGGCACGCGCGTCAGCGGCGCCGAGGGGAGGTTGCCTGCCGCGTCGGCGACGGCGTCCATGCTGGTGTCAGGCGGCAGAATGGGGTTGGTGGTGCCCTGCACGATGCTCTGAGTCAGCCACTGAGTCAGCAGCTCACCTGCTGTTCTGGGCTGCCACCTTGTGGGGCATACTCCTGCATTGCCTTGGTTAAATGCTGCTCATGTGCCGACATTGCCATATTTCCAGCAGGCGTGCCTCTATCCGTCAGGTGATTTAGGTGGATGGGCCACACCTGGCCCAATCCACCTCAACCCACCTCAATCAGGGCAACACAGAGTTTGGAGCATGCTTGGGATGGCACGAACATTGACGACGACATGAAGATGGACAGTTTTGTTTGCCACAGTGTGACAGTGTGGTTTGGTTTGGCTCCCACAGTGAGACAAAGGAATTTCGCGGTGCGGAACATGGAAACGGAACATTGTTGCGTGCATGTCGCACGTGCGGCCGTCGACAGCAAGGGGATGCATGCACGACGACATCTGGAAACCCTCATGGAGCCGGCCATGCACGGCGCGCTGCTGTGGCAGTCTTGTGTCGGCCCGAACGCAGCATGACGCAGGGTGATATACTGCGGCTGACGTAGAGGCGAAATGCAGACAGCGCGCGTGCTCTGTCTCGAGTGTCGATTGTGGCTATGGCGGATGAGGATGCGCGTACAGTTGGCGCACCGGTCAACTCCGCGGCCGCGTGCGCCGTGCAGAAGGCGTGCGGCGATGCAACCTCACGAGGTCGCCGAAGGCCATGCATGTGCGTGCGCGTACGCAGGAGCGCTGCGACTGGCCGGACGCAACCGGCCAGTCCGCGAGGCTGCAGCCGGCGGGTGCTCCCAGTGTCACAGCTAGCTGCGCCACAGCTGGGCACAGTGAGGCCTCAAAGGGATGCAAGCGAGAGCTGCGCGCGGCGCCTGACCAGTGGTGTCTGTTGTGAACCGTGCTCGCGATCGTGTCGCACGGGCCCCTGACCGGTGCATGCGCACTATCAGTTTTGACATTTACATGCAGCACCTGTGCGCCGAAAACAGGTAACAGCAATCTGATGTGTCACAAGTCTGTGCAAATGCACTCGCTGTGGGCCCACAGGCGAGCAGAGATACCCAACGCGTTGCGACGGTGACCACATATGAAGCAGTACTAGTACATCGAGGGGCTCCGATGAAGCAGTACTAGTACATAGGTAAACGTCGTAAATGTCGTTGCTGCTATAGCTGGTGGCAGTCACAACGCGCGTGCCATCGCGATGCATCGAACACGTACTCTTTGCGCTTCGAACTACACGTAGCGACATACGCGATACCGATATCGCCAATAGGCTGCGCTCGTGCCGACACAGCCAGCGCCAGTGTCTACAGCGTTCCAGCGCAAGCGCGAGCTGAACCGTTGGCAGGCAAGGCTGCGCGGCAGTGTGTCTACAGTGTGCCCTGGAAGGTGCTTTGGGCCAGTTGGGTGACTCATCCATGCTCAACGGGCACGCGTGCACGTCCGATGTGGCCATGGTACCACATGAGGATTCAATTGCGCAGCTGTCAACGGTCAGGCAGTTTCGGCTGAGGCGGTCTGCGCGCAGACCGCGACCAGAATTGTAATCGTCCTAAACGGGTCGAGGTCGACACTGCGAGGCCTCGCGAGGTGGCTTGCAAAGCGAACGGCCCAGCCAGCGCGAGTCCGCACGGACGTGTGACTCGTGATGCACGCTTGTCCAACTGCTCGTCGCGCACGCGACTGATGCGGGCTTGCAAGCACCACGCATCGCGTGATGGAGGTGAGTTTGCAAGACTGGTATGAGCAGGAGGTTCCAAGGGCTGGGCAACGCTCGTAGCAGTTTCGGCTGAGAGGTGGAGTGATATGCTGGTGCAGTGGTTGCGCCTGCGTCAGCGCAAACATTGTCGACTAGCACAAACCGCTACAAGCGAATCTCACGAATGTATTTGCGGTTACGCCTACCACAAGCGCGCAGTACTCGGTAAACAGCTGAGCGTAGGAGGGATTAGCTGATCCGCAGTGAGATGTGTAACCGCGCGCTCCGAGTTGTGCATGCGGGCATACATGGGCAGAACTAGCCCATACGGGCGTGAAGAACACGGAGCGCACCCGTCTGCTGTGCATAATTGATCCATTGTTCTTCTCTTTCTCCGGATAGTACCCCTTGAACGTTGGTATGTTGTATGGGCGACAGTCTATCACCAGGCAGGTGGTATCATCCACGAGAGCGCCCTGCTTGACCCTTACACACTTATTCACAATCGCTTGAGCAGCTGCGCCACAAGACTTGCCCTGCATGTGCAGCGCACGCTCAGAAACTACATCAGTGGCACCTCTGCAGAGGTCTGCTTCAGCATGGGCCTGGGCTGTTGACTCACTTCCACTGCTAAGTCAGTGACAACTGCGGTTGACTCAACTGCTGCCAGCTTTCCTCACCTCCCTGCACTTTGTGGACTGTTCACACCACAGAGTAGAGCCACACTGTCAACTCCTCGGCGTCACTGCACTCCACTGCTCCACTGTACAGGCATTCAGCCCACTCTTCCACACTGCAGGCATCCCAGTGCACCGAGCACAGAAGCTGCCACAGTCTACCATGAACCAGCAGGTCATACAGCTGCTCTGCTAAGTCCCAAAAGTCTGCAGTGTTGAGGCATGCCAATGCCAAGTAGCACAAGCTTGGCCAGGGCATGCTGCAGGCCACTCACAGCTGACACTGAACTTCATACCCATAAGCCACAGAAATATGCCACAAAATGATTCCACAGAGACCCCACTCAGTAAGCAGCCCTCGCCCCCTCGACATTCTGGCTGCTGGCTGCGTCGCCCTCTTCCTCTGCCACGCTGTGGGAGGATCCCATCCCAGCGCAGCGGGGCATGCCGCACTCTGCCCAGGGGCCCTCTTCAAGCGGCCAATGCAGGGCGCGCAGCAGCATCATGCTCGCCCGGCCGCTTTCAACAATGATGCTTTCCCCGCTGCCACAGAACCACACATGGTGACTGCTCTCCACTCCCCACGTGCTGCCCAACTCACAGCACGCTGTGCTGCGAGCTGCCACAGACAGTGACACCATGCACCTCCACATGCTGCGCTTACAGCCGTTGCTCACAGCACAGCACGCAGCACAGCATGCTGAGAACAGGCGCCGTGGCCCCCTCCCTCCCATCCCCCCCACACCGCCTCTTCCACATATCCCAGCCTGCTGCGAACATTACGAGAGCTCCTGCGGCCCCAGTCCCAGCAAAAGAGCAAACACGGCAGGGCAACAGCAGACAGTTCAGAAGCAGCAACGCGCGCCAGCAGGGACCGGGGTGCAGACACAGATGAGCTCTATTTAAAGCAGTATTTGTTGGGTGAGTGGGAGGGGGGGGCACACCTTGCAGGTGGACACGACGGTCCGCGTCGAGATGCAATCCCAGACCCCGTCGCTGCTCACGATCAGCCGACAGCCCCACTCCGGCACGACGACCTGGCGCACGTGCGGCCGCGCGATGACGCACTCACCGACGTCGACGTCCCCGATCCCCCGGCTCACGCACAGCCCCCCCGGCCAGATGCGCAGCGGCCCGAGGCCCGGCCCGCCGTCGCGCGCCGGCCCGTCCATCGCGACCGACAGCGGCGCGATCTCGCTGCCGCTCGCCTCCACGCGCTCGCGCTCCGCGACGTTGTCGTTGACGCGGTGCGGCACGCTCATCGGCAGCCACTCGGAGAAGCCGTCGAGCACGGCGTCGGAGTCGCCGACGTTGGCGACGGTCAGGAGCGAGCCGGTGACGAGAACGACCGTGCAGGTGCAGCCGGCCGGCTCCAGGGCCTCGCAGAAGCGCGCGTTGAGCGACTCGAGCGTGCGCGCGACGGCGGCGCGGACGGCGACCGCGTACGACGCGCCGGCGCTGCTGCGGAAGGACGCCGGCAGCGCGAGCGGCATCAGCGGGTGCAGCGTCGCGAGGAACTCGCGGTGTACAAACTCGTTGGCCTGCATGCATGCCGGAGGGGTCGGGAGGGGTGTGCAGCGCTCGCAGGGTTGCACTCGCCGTGCGCTGGTCATGTCTGTGAGGGTCTGCGGCGCCGGGGGGGGCATGCACCACAGCATACATCACAATCGCCGCGGAGTGGCGTGTGCGGGTCGGCACGGTGGTGCACAACAAGTCCTCAGGCAAGCATCCCCAGTCTAACGGTCAAACAGAAAACGCCAATGGTGTGTTAGAGGATACACTTAGGCATTTCGTTGACGACTCGCAGAAATACTGGGATACGTTGTTGCCAGTGGCAGAGTTCGCCATGAACAATGCACACAATTCGACCATCGACAACACGCCGTTCATGCTGAACTACGGGCATGCTGAACTGAACTACGGGCACGGGAGTGTCGTGCGGGTCAGGACGGTGGTGGGCGCTGACTGTACTTGTACAAGACAGGGAGCGCATTGCCCGGCGTTGAGCATGCCTGCGTATGCCCGGGCGCAGAGCATGCCAGATTTGTTTCAAACTATGCCACGGTAAGCCCTGGCAGCCCTGTGTGCAGTTGTCGGGGGAGGATGGGGAGCGGTGCTTGACCACATCCCGGTTCATGAATGGTCGGTGCCCCCCACACAGTGTCAATCAGCCAGTGCAAAGCGGATCTCATGTGGCAACATCGTTCTGTCTGCCAAGACACAACAACGATGCCCGCAACAAGGTCAGGTCGAATATCACGTCAGGAATGTTCTCGGGTATTTGAAAGCAGTTACCGAGCATATGAACAGCCCATGATGGGTCGTGAACAAGTACCTACCCGGCAAAACAACGGCACACCCGCAATGGCGCGCCAGCCAGGCATCCCCCGGACGAGGGCTAGCAGTGTGCGACGCACAACGGTACGGCCTTCGTGGCAGATACGAAACGCGCGCGCAGAAGCTTTCATGCCAGGCATATTATCAAAGCTTGCGGTAGGTTTGACGCGCGCAGAGACGGGCAAGCTGTTTCGGGAATCCAGCCTGGCCCCCATCCAGAAACGACGGGCATGCATAAAGAGCGACCGCCTCTGCAGGGATCTCATGGTATGTGAGCTCAAGTGGGTGTAGCCACACGGTAGCGCACAACCAGCGAGAGAAAAGTTCACACATGCCCGATTCTGAACCCACCTCGACAGGACGCTGTGCACGGGTAGGTGCACTCGCGCGACATTGCATCCCGCTGAATCGACAGTATATCCCATACACGAACCGTCTGTAAAAACGTGCGTGGGACAGGTTCATTGCGTGTTGTGCAGTTCTGATGGGACGCGCAGCCATGCACGGGTGGCCCCACGCGACGAGGACTCGACCTATGGCTGTGGCTTGGTCACGAGCACGCTCGGCCCAAGACGAGCGATGCGAGCACAGGTTCAAGAAAAAGCGTTACTGGAAGTATTCGAGGCAGCCATGATCAGTGTGCACGTGGCAGTCGTACGTGAGCAGCACGACAACTGCAGGGCCGCAGGCACCGCCGATGCGCGCAGGCGTATCCGCGGATAGAACAGCTAGGTCGTATACTAGACACGGGTTGGTGCCTATCTCATTGCATGCAGTCTGATCAATAAAGCGGCATGATTCACCGCACCGGTGTGCGCAACGCGAGCACAGACAATAGCCCACAAAGCCAGAGGTCGTACCCTGATTCCAGAATGTCCATCACATACTACGAATACGTCGTAGTTGAGCTTCCACTCATTGGGGTCTCCAGGCTGCGATTGAAGCATTGATCGGCCCAGTAAGTCTGGATCCGCGCGGTACTGGAAGGCCAGGTCCTCGCCCTTGACAAATCGTTGCACCATGTGGGAGTCTATAACGATCCCTGAGTCCACAGGGAGGATGGAAACCGCTTGGACATTCTGCTGAGTCGTCTCTTCGGCCTTGACAGCATGCGTGGCTTTCAGGTTGGAGAATGTATCTGCGATCGACAGTTGAGGTGCCTCTGCACGCAATACTTTTACTGAGGCCGCCATGGCCTTTTCGGACGTCGTTCTGCGATGCTCAGGGACTGTCGGTAGGTAGTTCAAAACGTGAACGAAATTGGCAGCGAACCGCGCGCGATGTTATTTCACATCGCCATTGATAGCTGGGACAGCCCTGACGTGCGCTTGATGTTGTTAGACAGAATTCCCGGATGCCGTGTTGCCTCGTCGGTCAATTTTTCCACTCTGTCTCGCCATGACATGGCTCAAATTCGCACATGCATCGTTGATGTTTCCGTCGAAATCGGCGCTGCGGCCTGCATGCGATTGCACGTACCTCTCCAACCGTCGGAGATCGGCGTCAAGGAATACCAATCAACGCTCATACAGCACGCTGTGCCCATGTTCGGCTGCTAATGCAGCAAGCCCGATTCTGATGTGTCATAGGTGGCAATGCCAATACGCATTCCGTAGATGGGAACGCTGTCTTCTGTGCGCCTGGCCGCGAGCCCTCTCGGGCCTTCGAGACCACGATGAGAGCTAATGTCGATATGGCTTCGCACTGGCGCTGGCAGGCAAGTTATCATGCCTGTGCCCAATGCGAATTTCCGAGCGGTCCACATTTGAGGTCAGTTCTGACGTGTCTTTGCGCCTGCTACACATAGAGCAGTGAATGTGTCAGGCAAAACAAGACTGATTCCAGGTTTCGTTTGTCGCGTCGTGGTCACGCCAGTATGGCATCGGCTGTAGCGGCCACCAGTCAACAATTCATCGTCTCGCCGGGGCGACTCCGCCGCGAGGTCAACGCACATGCGCCACGCGGTCACCTCAAATCACGTCTCCAGGACTGAAACAGTGCATACACTTGTCGTAGCGGGAATTTCGGCACTGCCAGCGTCGAGCCAGCTGCTGCTGATCGCTGTTCGTCCCCGGCCGATGCGGCATCGGCGATGCCCAACTTGTACACGTCTCTTGCACAGCTGGCGGAATCGCCAGGCATGACTGAAACAATGAGCGTCGCTATAAAATTGCATGTTTTTTCGTCCCCATGAGAGGCTGTGCACATTGTCGTGT
>JALKAD010000048.1:151960-164740 GCA_024500015.1 Ulva compressa | reverse complement strand
GCACAGCTCGTCCATGCAGTGCTTGACCACATCCCGGTTCATTGAATGGTCGTTGCCCACCACAAAGTGTCAATCAGCCAGTGCAAAGCGGATCTCATGTGGCCACATCGTTCTGTCTGCCAAGACACAACAACCATGCCCGCAACAAGGCCAGGTCGAATACCACGTCAGGAATGTTCTCGGCTATTTGAACGCAGTTACCGAGCATATGAACAGCCCATGATGGGTCGTGAACAAGTGCCTACCCGGCAAAACAACGGCACACCCGCAATGGCGCGCCAGCCAGGCATCCCCCGAACGAGGGCTAGCAGTGTGCGACGCACAACGGTACGGCCTTCGTGGCAGATACGAAACGCGCGCGCAGAAGCTTTCATGCCAGGCATATTTTCAAAGCTTGCGGTAGGTTTGACGCGCGCAGAGACGGGCAAGCTCTTCCCGGAATCCAGCCTGGCCCCCATCCAGAAACGACGGGCATGCATAAAGAGCGACCGCCTCTGCAGGGATCTCATGGTATGTGAGCTCAAGTGGGTGTAGCCACACGGTAGAGCACAACCAGCGAGAGAAAAGTTCACACATGCCCGATTCTGAACCCACCTCGACAGGACGCTGTGCACGGGTAGGTGCACTCGCGCGACATTGCATCCCGCTGAATCGACAGTATATCCCGTACACGAACCGTCGGTAAAAACGTGCGTGGGACAGGTTCATTGCGTGTTGTGCAGTTCTGATGGGACGCGCAGCCATGCACGGGTGGCCCCACGCGACGGGGACTCGACCTATGGCTGTGGCTTGGTCACGAGCACGCTCGGCCCAAGACGAGCGATGCGAGCACAGGTCCAAGATAAAAATGTTACTGGAAATATTCGAGGCAGCCATGATCAGTGTGCACGTGGCAGTCGTACGTGAGCAGCACGACAACTGCAGGGCCGCAGGCACCGCCGATGCGCGCAGACGTATCCGCGGATAGAACAGCTAGGTCGTATACTAGACACGGGTTGGTGCCTATCTCATTGCATGCAGTCTGATCAATAAAGCGGCATGATTCACCGCACCGGTGTGCGCAACGCGAGCACAGACAATAGCCCACAAAGCCAGAGGTCGTACCCTGATTCCAGAATGTCCATCACATACTACGAACACGTCGTAGTTGAGCTTCCACTCATTGGGGTCTCCGGGCTGCGATGGAAGCATTGATCGGCCCAGTAAGTCTGGATCCGCGCGGTACTGGAAGGCCAGGTCCTCGCCCTTGACAAATCGTTGCACCATATGGGAGTCTATAACGATCCCTGAGTCCACAGGGAGGATGGAAACTGCCTGGACATTCTGCTGAGTCGTCTCTTCGGCCTTGACAGCATGCGTGGCTTTCAGGTTGGAGAATGTATCTGCGATCGACAGTTGAGGTGCCTCTGCACGCAATACTTTTACTGAGGCCGCCATGGCCTTTTCGGACGTCGTTCTGCGATGCTCAGGGACTGTCGGTAGGTAGTTCAAAACGTGAACGAATTTGGCAGCGAACCGCGCGCGATGTTATTTCACATCGCCATTGATAGCTGGGACAGCCCTGACGTGCGCTTGATGTTGTTAGACAGAATTCCCGGATGCCGTGTTGCCTCGTCGGTCAATTTTTCCCACTCTGTCTCGCCATGACATGGCTCAATTTCGCACATGCATCGTTGACGTTTCCGTCGAAATCGGCGCTCCGGCCTTCATGCGATTGCACGTACCTCTCCAACCGTCGGAGATCGGCGTCAAGGAATACCAATCAACGCGCATACAGCAAACTGTGCCCATGTTCGGCTGCTACTGCAGCAAGCCCGATTCTGATGTGTCATAGGTGGCAATGCCAATACGCATTCCGTAGATGGGAACACTGTCTTCTGTGCGCCTGGCCGCGAGCCCTCTCGGGCCTTCGAGACCACGATGAGAGCTAGTGTCGATATGGCTTCGCACTGGTGCTGGCAGGCAAGTTATCATGCCTGTGCCCAATGCGAATTTCCGAGCGGTCTACATTTGAGGTCAGTTCTGACGTGTCTCTGCGCCTGCTACACATAGAGCAGTGAATGTGTCAGGCAAAAACAAGACTGGGTCCAGGTTTCGTTTGTCGCGTCGTGGTCACGCCAGTATGGCATCGGCTGTAGCGGCCACCAGTCAACAATTCATCGTCTCGCTGGCGCGACTCCGCCGCGAGGTCAACGCACATGCGCCACGCGGTCACCTCAAATCACGTCTCCAGGACTGAAACAGTGCATACGCTTGTCGTAGCGGGAATTTCGGCACTGCCAGCGTCGCGCCAGCTGCTGCTGATCGCTGTTCGTCTAGTCCCCGGCCGATGCGGCATCGATATCGGCGATGCCCGACTTGTACACGTCTCTTGCACAGCTCGCGGAATCGCCCGGCATGACAGAAACAATGAGCATCGCTATAGAATTTCGTGTTTTTTCGTCCCCATGAGAGGCTGTGCACATTGTCCTGTGGGTGCCACGTCCATCAGCATTGCTGCCAGCATTATCGTCAACGAGCCGGCGTGTGATCCAACACGGCAGCACCGCCCTTTTTGCAAATATACAGCTCTCAAACAGGCTGCGATATCTCTCGGTGAATCCGGGTTGGTCCTTAGGCAGCACGCTGCAGGCTGCAGCTCGTCTTTGCACCTGGTGTCCTATACCTAATGGTGAGCTTCAGACACCCGACTGTGTTCACAGAAGTAGACATCATACGTGATGCACACCAGTTGGCTCCGAGTTCGCCGTGTCCATCAAATAGTTGGGATTCACAGCTTCGCAGCAAACCCGGACAGTAGACCTCCGGTCATGACCGGTCAGTCGACTGAAAGGCTCAGTGGCAACGCGATACCCACCCTGATGCAGCCTCCGCTGACCAACCCGACGCAGACTGACGTCATCGACGAGTTAGGCTTCGCTGCAGCTAGGGAGAACCCCAGGCCTGCAGGGCCCCACGCGACCGTCGTTGCTCCAAGTTTGTGTGAGATTTGAGTCACCTGCAGGTGCAAGATGTGCCAACCTTTCGTCATCTGGCAGCCAGCAGAACGGCAATACATGGCCATGCATATGTGCTACCGCCTTGACGCTCAGGGGCATGCCACATGACGCCGAGAGCGTGCGTTGGATCACCCCAGCCCGCATCAGGCCCCCTTGCAAAGAGCCTTGTGGCACGATCCTGAGCGCCGGCCCCACGCGTCGAGGCAGACTGTCACTCGCAGAGCGCGATCACCGCTTCCAGTGCATCATCAATGCACTCGTCGCTGCCTCATGGACCGCGCAGTACTGCCTCCGTGCGTGGCTACAGGAAACGCATCAACGTTTCATGACAGTACAGCCCCTCCACACCACCTCTCCTGTTACGTATTCATACGAAGCTGCACATTCACGATCGATGGCACCTGATCGCCGTTCACAATAATTGCGCAGTTATGCTGTATGATAAAACAATTGCAGTAACTTGTGTGTGCAGTCGGTAAATGCAATTGCATGCCCATGCATCTCGCAGCCCAACAGGTGTAAGCGTGGGAAATGTGTCTTGCTGTCAGGATCAAGCAGACACGGGAACGAGCTGGAACCGAGCTGGACAGGACGTGATACACTGGTTGATCTGACAAGCCCTTCCACAGCGGGATGGGCGGCGTGCTGCCTCCTCTCGCGCTAGGGGGCAGCCTTGGCCCCCTGTGCGCCACAAAATACGGCACCTGGCAGCCGAGCCTCTCCGGGCAAACACGCGCTACTAAGCGCAACTCGCACATTCACAGCTCTGATATACAAGACGCCAGCACCACAAGCACAGCAGCCGGGGGCGTGTGCTGCAATCGCACCCACACCGGCCACTACGCCACGTCAGGGTGCATAGTAACGGTGCACACCGCGGCACCGAGGGTGACCCCACAGCCGCGCTGCCAGCCCCCCTGTGAGAGCTAACATTTGCAGCTCCCTCCAACTCTCAGCGCGGCATGCATCAGCCCCGGAAAGGCACTCACCTCACAAAGGTGCATCAGGGCGGGCCAGCCGCGTCCCGAGCGCCCACGCCACGCATGCCAAACGCAGCATGCACAGCGGCAAACGCGCCTCCACACTCATGCACAACTCAGAAATACACCTGCAGCAGTGTGGAACGACCCTGGCTGGAGAAACGCCATGCCAGCCTCCCGCAATGGTGCACCTACATAGGGCTGCCACACACGCCGACTCTGCCAGCGCTCCACTCAGCATGCCGAATCGTCCACCCCCGGCGCAGCGTGACCACGGGCTGCGCAGCACGCAGCGTATCTGCTCTGCCGTCCTTCCCAGCAGACTGCCAACGCGGGCGCTCGACCTCCGGCCGACGCGCCCGGCCGCGCAATCCACCAGTGTGCCAGTCATCTGCTACCGCAGGCCAAGTCATACCATGTCGGTCCCCACCCCCCACCCCCCCTTCCCCGCCCCGACCAGGCCACACGGGCCCGGATCTACCACCCGGTTCCGCAACCTGAACCACAACGCCGTGGCACCTGCGCGCAGTTAAAATCACAACGCATAATTGGGGCAACGCTGCTAGTCAACGCCTGGACCCGCCTCGCGCACGCATCGACATGCATGCTTCGTCGTATGATTGCCGTCAGCACTCTTCATGCATCACACCTTCATGTGGGGCTGGGCGCTACCTATACCACTTGAACCACTCCCCTCAACCACTCGCCGCACAGACACGTCGGCATACCCCCCCGTCTGTGCGTTGGCATACCTCCCCCCCCCCCCCCCCACCCACCGCTGCCGTGCGGCCACTCAGCGCTGCCGGTGTGAGTGCAACCAATGTAACAAGAGTGCTCCACAGCGTGCCACACCACAGCGTGCGGAGCTGCAGAGCGGGGAGGGGGCTCTGGACGGTCGCAAGGTCGCGGCGGATGCACGCACGCTCGCGCCTCGCTCGTCACAGGGGTACTGCATGCATGCTGTACAGCTGCTGCGCACGCTCGCGCCTCGCTTGTCATAGGGGTACCGGCAGCAGGCCGCCATACGCATGCGGCCGCTGCTGCACCGTAGTGTTCGCGCCGAGAGGGGGCTACCGCTGGGAGCTGCGGCTGCGCGAGGGAGACGAGGAGCCGCTGCGGCGCAGCGCGGAGAGCTTGCCGTACAGCTCCTGGACGAGCGCCTCCGCGTTTGGCCGGTGGGAGGCCTTGCGGCTGAGGCAGCTGCGCAGCGTGCGGCGCAGCGCGCCGAACTCGCGGAACACTCCGGGCCCCATGTCGCCGATCGCGCTCGGGTGCTCCCACGGCAGGGGGGCCCGGCCGGCGAGCGCGTCGCGCACATCGGCGGCCGCCGCGTTGGGCGGGAACATCGGGTGCCCTGTGATAAGCTCGTACGTCGTCACCCCGAACGCCCAGATGTCGGCGGCCGGGTCGGCCGGGACCATCGTGGAATGCGCCTCGGTCGCGTGAACCCACTCGGGCGGCGCGTACAGCAGGGATTTGGGTAGCGACGCTCGCGTGCCTGCATGTGTGGCACAACCGTGAGAAGCACATCACAGCACACACCGCACAGCACGGCCCAGCAAAAGGTAGAACGTGTGATAGGAAGTGCATGCACGAGGGGGCCGGAGGTGGTGCTCACCTAGTCTCGCAGCGTTGGCAAAGTCGATTAGCCGCCACGTCTGGTCGCTCGGCCGGAAGAGGATGTTTTCGGGTTTGAGATTCCGGTGGCCGAAACCGGCGCCGTGGATCGCCGAGACGCGCTCCGCGACGACGGCCAGCACCTGCAGCCTCTGCTCAAAGTCCGGCCGCCGGAGCACCGCCCAGTCCCGCAGGCACTCGCCGCGTTCCATCACGATGCATGGCGGGAAGGTGTACTCGCCAGAGTCTGCCATCGCGGCGGACTGTTCCGTCGAGTCGTCGTCGTGGGGGTGCGCCTCGATCGCGAGGATGTGCGGCATGAACTCGCGCAGCGAGCTGTGCTTGTACAGCGCCTCGGTGCGGAGAAACGCGGCGCGGCGCGCGAAGAACTTGAGCGCGACGTGCATGCCGGAGGGGTGCGTGATGCAGAACTGCACGATGCCGCTGCCGCTCACGCGCCGCTGGTCGGGGCCGAGCGGCGCGTAGCGGCCCTCGCAGAGCCACCCGACGACCTGCGGGCCGCCCGAGGCGACGAGGTCGAGCGCCGCGGCGAGCTCCGCGTCGCCGAACGGCGCAGAGGAGCTCTCGGTCGCGACGGCGGAGCCGGCGGCCTCGGACGTGCGGCGGAGGGTCACCGCGGAGGCGGCACGCACGGGGCCGTCGGAGCGCGCGGCAGCGGCGGCGGTGGAGGGGGTTTGCAGCTGGATGCTGTTGGAGATCGAGGAGGACGAGGTCGAGGCGGAACGGATGTTGTGGGCCTTTGGCGACGCGCCGTGGGGCGAGCCGCCGGGGATCGGCGTCAGCGCCGACGAGGCGGTGCCGGGGCGGCGGGTGGGGGAGGACCGCGAGGCGGGCGTCGTCGGCGCGGCGGCGGTTTCCGCGGCGTGGCCGGGGGCCATGCGCTGGTTCGTGAGGATCATGGCCGGCACGGGGATGGTCGTGGTGCACGACGGCAGTGACTGCAGCGAGCCGGTCCTCTGCACAGCACGGGCACGTCACGCAGCACAGGGGCAGGCGCGGCAAGTGTGTCGGGGGCAGGCGCGCCCAAAACACTTAATCCCTTGTGGTCCCCAGCGATGCCTGGGCCTCTCGTTGTGCTGCCAATTGACATCACGCACAAGCTGAAGTAGATCAGCGTGAGGATCGGGGCTGCACACGCAGCACGCAGCACAGCGTGCGCAGCCAGGGTGTGGGGTAGAACGAGCAGAGCAGATTCCATGCACCGCACGTAAGAGAAAGCATTGCTGTGGTGTGCGCTGCTGCGCCGGGACGGTTGCATGCTGTCCATGCAAGCACAGGCCGGCTGCACGCGAGCACAGAAGTGCGTGGCGAGGGGTAGCCTCGACCGGCACCAAGTCCACTGAATGGGGCGCGTATGGCCACATGTGCAACCGCAGCACGCAGCAGGCGGCAGGCGGCAGCAGTGCGGGGCGCACAGTGAAGCCGGTGCTGCGTTCGTTGCGAGCGCTGTCGGGCTGCTGCGGCACGCCGGGCACGCCCTGCGCGGAGGTGAACACGCCGAAGGACTTGGAGCGGGTGTGCGTCGTGCTCGCCTGGCTCGGCGTCTGCTGCAGCGGCCCCGATGTGAACGCCATGCTGCCCACGCTGCCTGTCATCTCGGTGGCGCCGTCGCTGCGCCGCCGCTCGCGCCGCCGCTTCACCGCGAGCTCCTGCATGCGCCGGCGCGAAGTCAACCACTTTGCGCAAATTCAGGTGTCGGCGGCAGCGGCGAGGTCGTTCGTACGAGAGAGCGGGCCATGCATGCATGAGACACACACCACACCCATGCGTGGTTGTGGTGGCCAGTGATGGTGAACCGCCAGCTCAGCCCGAGCGAGGTGTGGCAATGTTCCGGCAAGGCATGCTTCTTGGCGAGTTCGGTTCAAGCCCGGCGAGGTAATACCGACGCAGCAGTAGCCGGCAGCGCACGACAGGGACGCTTGCGGTGTGGGCAGATACGATCAGTGCATTCACGAGTTTGAATCTCAGCGGAGGGTCAGGTTGGCAGGCTGGCCGCAGGGGACACTTGCCAGCGGCCCATAACTTTGTGACAGGCCGCGGCGTCCTGTTGTGGCTGGTGGCGTCCTGCAATGGCTGGTGGCGTCCTGCTGTGGCTGGTGGTTCGACGCAGCCCCACACTGGGGGGAACTGGGAGCTGACTAACCACCCAAGCCATGCTGCCTATCCTCCCAATTGTGCGTGCAAGTACCTCTGCTGACATGCATGTGAATAAATCTCTGTGCGCTGGGTGTGCTGCGAGGGATACAGTCATGGCGCGATGATGATGCGGCCAGGTGCAAGCCGTCCATGCACATGCATGCTTGGCCCACTGTGAAGCACAAGGTGGTAGGCCATCGTGTGGATGATCCGCGTTTGTGACGATGGACCACATCAGCGTCTGGTCCACATGTAATGCAGGCCGATTGTGCTGGGGATCCAGGCATCACCCATGTGACCAGATCGCTGCGCTGTGCAACCCTATGCCTGCGCAGTGCAAGGACCAGTTCTGCACAGCAGCATGCATGTGCGAATGAATGCACACGCGCTGCAGGATCCCAAGGCTGGACCGTGGATCAATACGGCACGGAGAGCCACATCCCAGCGCAGCGGCATGCTGGGCCACCACTCCGCAGCACACGCGACAGGCTCCCAGCAGGCGCCAGACGTGGATCAACCAGCAGCCGTGCTCACAGCACACAGCACGCGCCCATCCGCCTCCTCCCACGCCGCACGCAGCACATGTCAGAGCACGGGTCTACCCCAGAACCGCAAGAGGCAACCGCAGCTGCGAGCACACAGCACGCGGCACGCAGCGCGTACCTGCTGCTTCTTCGTCTGCACCTTGCGGTACACCCAGAAGGCGAGCACGCCGAGGCCGATCACGAGCGCGGCGCCAACGGCGAGCGCGACCATGATGACGACGAGGTTGGGCATGCCTGAGTCTTCGCTCTCCTTGCGGGTGCTCGCGCTGTCCAGCAGCGACGGCCCCGCGCTGACATCGCCGCCGCCTCCTCCGCCATCTTCACCATCGACATAGTCGTCCTCACTGCCGGCGTCGCCGCTGCTGTCCATGATGCGGGGATTGTTCGCCATCAGCTCATTCCACTCCTGCATGCACATGAACACGCCATGCTTCCACTCTGACTCTGCAGCTCAGGCTGGCTCTAAACCAGAGACAAAACAGTGAAATTGGAGCAGCATGCTGTGTGCTGCGCGCAGCACGCAGCTGAGCAGCCGTTTAACTGCTGCTTGATGCGCTGTTGCCCATCACCATTGCCCATATGCGAGCAGCGCCCCCACTTGTGATGATGGCGCATGCGTGCGTCGGCGCAGCGGCGCATGCTGTGCCATGCTGTGTGCTGTGCGGCAGCCTCGGCATGGGCGGTGCCACGGTGTCGCTGCCTTGCTGCACACAGCGACCCACCTTCCCTCGGCGCTGCAGAGGCCAAGGTCTATATAACACGCAGTATAACACACATCAACCCTGCAGCGCGCCCGACATCCACCCAGGTCTGCGCTCCCAGTCAGAGGTGCCGCGCCCGACTCCACCGCAATGCAGACATGGACACGTTTCTGAGAATTGGGAAAAAAAATGTCCAATCCATGCCGCACGTCTGTGGAGTCACCAGACGCATGCTGAGAACGTCTTGCCCCAACCCTTGCTGCTCATGCGCAACTGTTCCCAAGCCCCCCCCCCCTCCTTCGCTACTGTACCAAGCACCATGTTTGCTGAGCCGTTCTGTTGCCAGCCGCTGCAGGTGGCAGGCCCGCCCGCCCCACCAGTGCTGCCGGAGCGTTCGACTCCAGCAAACACGTGCATGCGCATACGCACAACACCAGCTCAGACGATTAGGAGAAGGCAGCACAAGCAGGGGTTCACGTCGGTGTCAAGCAGTGCGCGAGCGGAGGTAGATCGCAGACGGCAGATGGTATGGGCAAGAGGCAGGAGAGGACAAGAGGGTGGTAGCGGCTGTCCGATCCCACGAGTGGTGGCGGCGCACCGCAAGGATGTTGGTATACCACACGTCGTCCATCGTCAGCACCGAGTCGGGCGTGCCGATCTCCAACTCTGTCGGCACGACCGCGTCCGCGTTGACGTCATACACCGTAATGCTGTCCGAGTCGGCCAGCACGGTGGAGAAATCGCTCTGCTTTGCGATCGCGACGCCCCCCTGCGGCGCGGCTTGCGGGAAACTCGTCGGGGCTCCCGGCGGTGGCGCCGGCAGCGGCGCGGCCACAGGCGGGTACGCCGACGGCGGCGGCAGGACGCTGGTTGTGACCAGCCGCAGCACGGCTGTCGAGTTGTAGCCGACGTAGAGGTCCGGGCCGTAGCGCTGCGTGCGGTTCGGCTCGACGATGATGGAGTTGTCGGCGAAAGAGACGCGCTCGAGGGCTGCGGTGACGTTGCCGCGCAGCTTGATCGCGCTGCCAAAGCTGCGCGCGAAGCCGTGCATCGAGGAGTCTGCAGCCACGGGTGTTTGTTGGGAGCCGGAGCAGATGTGTTTGTTGAGAGGGGCGGGTGTTTGTTGACGCGCAAATCCACGATCAAAGCAAGGACCAAAGGAGGCCGTAGGACAAATGCTGCAGCTGATGGGCAACTGAAGCAGCACTGCAACTCTGCCATACGCATAAAAAACAACAACAACACGAAAAAACACACGCCCCAGTTGCCACCGCGGCCCCTGAGCACTGTCACGATATGGTGACACTACCTTGAACACAAGCCATATTCATGAGCTGGGACAAATAGGGTGTGTGGCCGGGGGGGTGCCGGTGACAACTAGAGTCGGATGTGCCTTGTGCAGCGAGGCGCTCCTGGCAGCGAGTGGGTGTGAATGTGGAGGTTCGTTGGCCGCCATTGCGGAGCATTTTATTTTTGTTTGAGGGGGTGGGGGGGGGGGGCTCCCAAACTCAGCGGGGGGCACATTGTGCCCGCACAGTGAGAGGTGGGATTGGCTGCTGCGGAGCGCATGGCGGTCGGTGTGTGCAATTGCAGTGGGCTCTGCTGCGTGCTGCGTGCTGTGTGACACGGGGATCTGACCGCACAGGGGCACAGGTGTAGGGGTAGGTGACATGAGTTGTGCACATGTACACTGGAGGGGGTGATGGAGTAGGAGGTGGGGGGAAGCTGTGCACGTGTGGGTTCTGGTCCTTGCTTTGATCCTGGCAACTTCCTGCTCCCCTGGCTCATTATTGTGGAGAAGCAGCCAGCACTGGTGAGCTGTGCGCGTGCGGGCTCCACTACCCTGCCTGCTGGATCGAGCAGGCGGGGTAATGGCTGCAGGGTATCGGCAACGGCACTGGCTGTTCTGGTGCTGGAGGCACACAGCGCTGGAGGTTGGTGACGCAAGCAATGACATGGAGGGCGGCAGGGACTACGTACGCATGAGTGTCAGTATCCGGGGCGAGCGGTGTGGTGGGGTGCACCACAGCCACATCAGCCACATCCACCAGGCGATGGGTGCCAGCCCGCAGCAACTGGGATGGGGATGGGACGGCTGAGGATGTTGTGAATCATTCAGAGCAAGCATGACCTGTCTCACACCTGCGATGTAGACGCGAGAGTTTTCGTAGACATCCATGCCGCGGACTGCCAGGGAGTTGCCCTGCAGTGCAACATGTGACATCCAGAGCGACCTGGCCTTGTTCAAGATGAGCGTGGCTGTGCCACGGTTGCCTGTGGGGCGCAGCCGCACGTACAAATGCGCGAGCAGCAGCGCCGACGTGGCTGGGGAAGCCTCGAGAAAATCTTCACGAACGTCGAGGATGCAGGCTCGAGGCGACGGCAGTGGCTGTTCCGTTTCGGCTGGAGTGGCTGATTCGCACCATCCCTGCATGCATGCGTGCGTCTTGGAGCCACCCCCGGGAGAGTACGCGTGGCGCCATTGCATACAGGTTGTGAATTGCCAGATCCGTCTGGACGTATCAGACGCGACCGATTCCATGGCGTCGCTGTCCTCGTGGAGAGGTGTAGGGCGTCCCGGACGCATACGCCTTTCACGCCAGTCTTTCATGGCCTCACAAAACGGTACTGCTTCAATAATGACTCTCACTCTGTACCTATTGCGATTGCAATACTGCAGCGGTCACACTCGCAGCCAAGTCCTTGAAAGGGCCAGTCTGTAGACAACGAGCAACGGTAGCGACAACTGCATCATGAACCGCAAGCTGTAGAATGACACACCTGAATCGTCGCTGTCGCTCCCGTCTCAACCACTCCCGCCGATAGTGTCCCCAGTTGCCTGGAGAGACCCGTGAGGTCCAAGTGCTTTGTAACGACAACATGCTTGACGCCGTCTGCCACCGCCGAAACAAAGGCGTTTGCAGTCGAGACATATCGAAAGTTGTAACTCTGTTCCCCACTGGCTTCCTGCAGATCGCGGGAGCCGAGCACGGCCGGCAGACACGAGCATAGTGCAACGAGCACGACGGTGGCACGCGACAGAACGTGGATCCACGCCAGCGCATGTCCAGTTCCGATTATGTCAGCGCCAGTTGTCTGCAATCATGCCAGACGTTGCACTACGGGTGCCAATCATAGTGTACGGGCGATTGCTACATGGAGATGTGATGTTCACAATCGCAAACAATGCCCAAACAGTCCCGTGAGACTCATCAGGCGTACAATGATCACTACTCGTCAACGATGATAGGGACCTGGTGTGCTGTGGGAATATGAGCAAAGACAGTTCATGTAGTCCACAAGCCGAGCCGGTATGCGCTTGCACTTGACCTAGAACCAGGACACCAGGCGATACAACTGCATGCGCGAATCGTAAACGCCTGCTCGAACAGCCATACACGAGCCCTTTAGAGTCTTACATGTACAGTCTCGTGAGCAATTAATGTGGCGCATGGCAATGGCAGGTTCCGTGCATGTGTGTCACCGCACGACTCCACGCACAGGTGGCTTGTTGCATACACAATGTGAGAACTAGATGTCACATGGAAACACGCAAAATTCGATCTCGCGTAGAAGGCACGGTCTACGCATCGGCGAGGGTCTGCATGAGTCTCCATTTCCTCACAGCGGCATATGATATCAGTGAAGTCCGCACCCTTGCATAGGCCTGACCAGTCAGAAGTCTTTTGCAGGACATCAAGCTGAGAAATCACGTGGAGACAGAGCTCATCCGTGACAGCGGTGCCACCGTTGCACCGTCTCTGAACGGCTCCGAACGGAG
>JALKAD010000048.1:70822-86048 GCA_024500015.1 Ulva compressa | reverse complement strand
GCTATGGAGAGCCAGCAAAGCTGTTTGCACGGGCTCCAGGGAGGGTCAACCTCATCGGAGAACATGTCGACTATGAAGGGTGTGCTGCCGACTCCTGCATCCCACACCATCTGACCATGTATGTATGATTACATTGCATCCGGCCATGCAAGTCGAGGCCGCTGCGCTGCCTATCACGCAACTCAAGAAGAAGGAAAGTGGCACACAACTCGCCCGCCGGGCGGGCTGCTCTCATGCCAAAACCCGCCAGATCCGCACTTCAGCACACGCAAAACCTAAGCCCTTCACCGTTTAACTGCACAAATCAGCAGCATACGAGGCCTTCTGGCCCACATGCAATGCCAAAGCACTGCGGGGCATCCATGCACACACCAAAACGCCACCAGCCGTGGCGGGAACAGTCCACCCGGTTGCGAGTTGATGCGTTTGACGCGCTAATTACCAAACCACGTCACCGCAAATCCTTGTAAACACACACCCTCCCCCTCCAACTCATCATTATCTTGTATTGCCACAACCTGCCGACCCACAGCAGACACACTGCCGCCCCACAGCAGACACACTGCCGCATGCGCTCAGATTCAGTGCACTTATACTCCCCCCTCCTGCAATCCCGCCCGTGCTTCACAGCGGCGTGCTGTGTGCTGTGCAGGTACGGCGTGCTGCCGATGGCGGTCGCGCGCGACACCGTCGTCGCGATCAGCCTCTCGGGCACGACCATCGACGTCAGCAACAACGACGACGCGCTCTACCCCGCCTACTCCTTCGTGCCCGACCCCTCGCAGCTCCTCGACACGGAGAACCACGTCTGGGCCAACTACGCCCTTGCCGCCTACAAGGGCGTCCACGACTACCTCGCCGTCAACCCCGCCGCCGAGTCGGACGTCTCGCGCACCTTTCCCGGCATCAAGGTGCGATCCACACACCCGTGCTGCGTGCTGTGTGCTTTGATATGGGTAGCCACAGTATCAAACTGAGCGGTGTTGCAATACAATGGGGCGTGCTGCGTGCTGCTTCTTGTGTGGGGTATGTGCTGTGTGCTGTGCGATGTGGCCTGCTGTGTGCTGTAGCGGCTGTGGCATGATGCGTGGGATGGTTGGTGGCCCGGTTATCGTGGGTTGTGGGGGTGCATGTCGGTGGGGGCGTTCACGCTGTGCGTGCTGTGCAGCTGCTGATCCACGGCACCGTGCCGCTGGGCAGCGGGCTGTCGAGCAGCTCGGCGCTGGTGGTGGCGGTGGCGGTCGCGATCCTCGCGGCGTACGGGTGCAGCGCGACGCAGGCCGACATCGCGAGCTTCACGTGCAGCGCGGAGCGCTACGTCGGCGTGAACTCGGGGGGCATGGACCAGGCCATCTCCACCATGGCGCGGCCGGGTGCGGCCCCGCCTCCCCTCCCGTGTATTTCTTTTTGTTTGTTTGGGTTTTTTTTCAATTGTTTTTCTTTCCCAGTTTTGAATTTTAATTTACGTGATACTTCACAGCGAAGTGCACGCCTCGTGCTCCCGGCCTGCATCGCTGCAGATTCGGTCACGCTGTGACCTGCGCAGAGCTGCCCGCGTCTGAGGCACCCGCATGCATGTTATGCTACATGTGGAGCTGTTCGAACTACGACGTTGATCATGTTGGAACGTGGAACATGTTCGAACACAATGTTCTGGAGGTCACATGTTCTGGAGGTCATACTCAATGAGGGCTACACTGCACCCACAGCATGCGTGTGTGCTGCGCCTGCTGTGCCCTGTGCCACACCACAGCTGCTCCGTTGACCCGGTCGGAAGTGTCCAAACTCACTGCAGGGCCAGTCAGCCGTCACCGGAGCTCCTGCTTCCATAAACATGCAACCACTCATGACACTGCAGCGCGCAGCATGCTATGCAGAGGCTGTGCAGAGCCAGCTGCGCAGCTGTCTGCATGCATGCGCATCACCAGGACACCGGGGCGGTCCAGGTAACACCAACCCTCACCAGTGCACGAGCTCGCATCCTCCCCCCCTTCCCCGCTCATACATGCACACATGCAAACGCCCCCAGCACGCCGCAGCGCGTCCCCAGCATGCCGCAGCGCGTCCCCAGCATGCCGCAGCGCGTCCCCAGCATGCCGCAGCACGGCCCCAGCACGCCGCAGCACGCCGCATGTGCAGGCGAGGCGGCGTACATAACGTTTGAGCCGGCGATCAGCAGTTCGGCGGTGCCGCTGCCGGAGGGCTGCCAGTTTGTGGTGGCGCACTCGACCAAGGTGAGCAACAAGGCCGAGACGGCGGTGGTGCACTACAACATGCGCGTCGTCGAGTGCCGCCTCGCCGCCGTCATGCTCGCCATCCGCCTCGGCTACCCCCTCAGCGAAGCGCGCCAGCTGCGCACCCTCCGAGTGCGCACCCCCCCCGCCCGCCCCCGGTTTACATATCGTCCTGTTGTGGTACAAGAGCCCGGGGAGGACTACGAGTACGCGGGGTGTTTGCAATGCTGCAAGTACGCGATCAGCACGCCCATGTGTACTTATTGCCCTGCCGCTGATTTACTGCACCGCGGCTCATGTAATCAGCACGCCATGTGCAACCGCTCCCCCCCCCCCCCTCGCCGCAGCGCCGCACGCCTGCAGGAGTGTGAGAACATCGTACGGCTGTACTTCACGCCGAGCCCCGACCCGGAGGAGGCGGGCATTGACGGCAAGCCCGCGAAGAAGGTGGTCGTGCCGGAGGACGTGCGGCTGCTCGACCTCTGCACGGAGGCCGCCTACAAGCACCTCGACGAGGCGCCGTACCTCTCGCACCAGATCCAGGAGGCCCTCCAGATGCCCCTCGCCGAGCTCTTCCCCGACTTTCCCTCCGCCTCTGCCAGCGTCGCCGCTGCGATAGAGAGCGGCTTCCACCTCCAGGCACGCGCCTCGCAAAGCCCGTGCTGCGTGCTGTGTGCCATGATGTGACGTGCTGTGGCTTGTTGCGTGCTGTGATCATGCGTGCTGTGCGGCGTGGCGCCTACGGACCGGGCGTGGGGTATTTGTGGGTGCTCGCTGTGTATGCTGTGCGTGCTGCGGTGTGTGCAGGAGGCATGCAGACGCTGTGGCAAGCCCCTTCGAAAGGTGACCGAGCCAGGGTTCGTGTGCAGTCCTGGGCGGTGCATGTGCTCATGGAGGTCGCACACGTGCTGTGCATGCTGTGCGTGCTGTGCTGTCGTGCAAGGCCTGCCGATAGAGTCGCAGCACGTGTGCAACGAGTCGTGAGCCGTGCGTCTGTATGGGGCTGTGGCCGACAGCTGCAGTTCACACCGTGAACCCTCCAGCCCCGTCGGCAGCGTACCAGCGTAACAGCGTTGGTGGGTGTGCAGTCGCGCGCGGTGCACGTGTTCACGGAGGCGGCGCGCGTGCTGCGCTTCCGCAACATCTGCCTCGGCACCGACAGCAACGAGCTCAAGCTCGTGACGCTGGGGGGCCTGCTGCGCAAGAGCCACGAGAGCCTGCGCGACAAGTACGACTGCAGCTGCCCGGAGCTGGAGGAGCTCATGGTGTGTTCGCGCCGCGCCGGCGCCTTTGGCGCGCGCCTCACGGGGGCCGGCTGGGGAGGCTGCAGCGTTCACCTCGTGCGGCAGAGCCAGGTGTGCGCCCTCACGCCACCCTGCCTCAGCGGCACGGAGGTCCGTGTCCATTTGAGCCCGGTGGGTTCCGTCGTTTATTGCACATTTATTGAACATTGACGGGTAGCTTGAGACTCGGTTTCTCGGTTGGGAATTTTCGCATGGGTTGGTGTCTGTTATCGTGCGGCGTGTTGTCCGCGCGCGTGACATGCCCACATCGCCGGCCGCCCTGAGGATGACATTCATGCACCCAGAACCGAACAGGGGGACTGCTTACGGGAACAGACTGTTTCAACAGGCAGCTGTGCCTGGTTCTGCACAGGCACGCGTCCGCAGCGCAGCGTACGCCAACACGCGAGCCCTGAACGCTCGAGGCGCGAGTCTGGCCGTGCGCCACCAGGAGCGCCGTAGCGGAGTGGCCTTGTTGCTCTAGCCATCGCTAGAGAAGCCGATGGAGCTGTGTCAGCCACTGCGCGTGACACAGTGGTTGGGGCCGCTCCAGCATGCATGGTGCGAATGCATGCAGGTTCCGGCGTTCATCATGGCGCTCAAGCGGGAGTTCTACATGCGGAAGCTCGGCGACAGTCAGCACCCCGTGACGGACTCTGCACTAGACGAACACATCTTCGCGACCGCCCCCGGCCACGGCGCCGCCATCGCCACGACGGCATGCATCATCACGTGACGCACGCCCAGTGCCGTGGCCCAGTGACGGATGCGGGCATGCATGCAGAGGCATGCTGGCTTTGCAGCTGCATGCATTGGGGACTTCAAGGCGTCAACAGCAGGGCCTGGCATCTTGGGTGTTGACACCGGGGCGGCACAGCACAGCACAGCACATGCGCAACCAGGCTGGGGTCAAACACATTCTGCCATGCATGCATGATTAGAGAACGACAGAGTCGGGGGCGGCGGAGGCGGAGGCCGCCTCGTCGCCAGTGAGGCGTGAGTTGCGGTAGACAGAAAGATGCTGATTGCTGAGCTAAGCGTTCGAACATGTTCACCGCTGATGGAGACTGCATGCATGCATGCTGATGTTGTGGGCTGCAGTCACGACGTGCCATACGGCCGTAGGACCATCTGTGGTGCGTAAGGGCGGGCATGCATGCTGGGCTGCCATGGGTTGCTGCAGTCGCAAGCACAGTGGCGGGACTTGGGTCGATGTTGCTCATAGGGTTGCACGGCCTGAGCCACATTTGCAAAATCTTTCTGGGAATGCGGTACACAGGGTTGCGCCACCTCGTACAGCAATGCAGCAGTACACTTTCTTGTGTGGAAACTATGGATAGGCGGGGGAGTGCAGTTGGCACCAGAGGCGATGCCGGGCGTGACAAAGCGTGCCCAGCACGCCTAGTCAGCAGCAGGTGTCCCCCCAGCGTGGTCAAGGTGGGTCACAGCAGTTGAGTGGCCCAGCAGCATGCATAGCATGTTTGGCTGCTGCTATCGCGATGTTCCCGATCTCATGCTGTGCTGTGCCAGCTTGCATAGCACCTTTGGTTGCTGCTGTCACAGATCTCTTGCCGTTCTGTGCCAGCTTGCATGTGTTTTGGGATGATCGTGTTGGGTTGGCAGTGTGGGCACACTGCTGGGGTCGGTCAGTAGAACTGCTCGCTCGGAGGCCGAGGCCGACGGCCGCACTGTGAACGGCACTGGTCGCAGTGTTCGCAATGCGGACACTGCAACTAGAAGTTTGGGCTGTAAGCTGCGGCACTGCTTCTGACTCTCGCACCCGCAACCGACACGCACCAGTTGAACAACTGAGGGGGTGGCATTTTGTGACACTCATGCACCTGAGAGGCTGTGTCTATTTGTCACATGTGCTACTGGCAGTGGCAGTATGTGTTTACACCATTGAGTGTTTACAGCAACAACTCAAAAGTTGACAACTGATGTGGCCGAATGTTGTGGCTGGCCACACCTCACTGTCATGCAAGCCATGCAACTGCCCACTCCGCCTGCCACCTATCAACCCTGTGAACGTCTCATGCCTAAAGTGCGCACAAGGTGAAAAGTATTGCACTGCCCCGTCCAGCCTTCGCGGTGATCAAAGTCTGGCCTGACGACTCCACCAGCAAACCTGTCACGGAGAAGTGACCACCATGAAAACGAGTCCCCCATCACTCTTCCGTAACCACCACGAAAACACGACCGTGTCACGAATGCGGACATCTTCCGTGACTTATTGCAAACGTTGCCTTATCATCAGGCATCGGCATGACTGCACCAGTCATGCGGAAGAGTAACATGCCATCTCCACCTCAAAAACGCGACACAAACATCCATACCTAGACCGATATACGGCCATGCCTAGTCCAGCAGCCGCTGAGCCCGCCGCCGCTTCCGGCCGCTGCGCCCGGCCGCCTCATCATACTCCTCTCCCCCACCGACCCCATGCTGCGCCTCTTCGTCTGCCTCATCACCCAGCACGCTCTCCTGCAGCCGCTTGCTCACGACACGGCTGCGGCTGGACACGCGCCGTCCGTCACGCGTCTCCTGCCGCCCGGCCGCCGCCGCCTCTGCCGCCGCCCCCCCGTGGCCGCTGGCGGCGGCCGCGGCATCCTGCCCCGGCGGCGGGGAGTTGCCGCTGGCATGCACGTCGACGCCGGAGATGTGTGCCGGCGCCTCCCCCCATATCTCCTGCAGCTCCGCATGGTCGACCTCATCGTCGGTGTCATCGTCGTCGCCGTGCGCCATGACGTAACCCAGCGCCGCGGCGGCCGCCGCGTCGCGCCGCGGGTCGAGGTACGAGTGGCTGCCGTCGTCATTGACCACAAACGGCAGGCCGTGCGAGTCGAGGTAGATGTTGCGGTTGAGGCCGGTCAGTCCGCCTCGCCGCCGACGGTGCCGTCGCCGGCGCGGGCGTCTCCGCAGCAGCCGCCGCGGCCGCGGCGGACGCCGCCGCCTGCTGCCCGAACTGCGCGGAGCCAGGCCGCCAAGGATCGCGTTGGCGCGGTCGACGGCGGCTGCGTCGCCGCCGCCGCCGCCGCGCCGCGCCGCCGTCTCGTCGGCAAGGCCGAACGGCACAAAAGCGCTGCGTACGCCCGGTGGTCCGCCTCCGTGACCCCCAGCTGTTCCGCAGTGTACAGGATCGGGTTGTACAGCGCAGGCTGATAAAACGAGGCCGCAGCCGCGTCTTCTGACGTCGGGTGCGTTGGAGCCGTGAGCAGCGCGTCGAACGAGTCTGCTGCAGCCTCGGAGAGCACAGCACGCAGCGCGGAGCGTGGCACAGAGGCGGACAGCGCGCGCGCGTCGCTCGCGAGCTCCGCGACGAGCTCCGCGGCTGCGCCGCTGCGCTGTGCTGCGCCGCGAGGCTGGCCTCGGCGGCCGCAGCGGCCGCCTCGCTCCGCGAGCAGCCGCCGGGCGTCATCGACGGCGGCGCAGGCGGCGGCTGCGCGGGCGGCTGCGGCCGCGGCGTGCTCGGCTGCCGTCGCGGCGGCGGCCATCGCGGCGTGGCTGTGGTGCGCGGCAAGGGCCTCCGCAGCGGCACGCTGCGCGTGCGAGGGCTCTGACGCTGCAGCATGCTCCCCGCCATCTGCATCCGATTTATCAGTAAAGGCTTCATCCCGGTCGGGTGGCAGTGGTCCTATGCTTGAGCGTGCACATCCGAAGAAAGCAGAACAGTCACTCTATGAGCCTGCAAGCCTGACCGGCTCCTCACACATTCCAACAGCACAGCACAGCACACAGCACAACAACTCATGCATCGACCCAACCAGAGTTCACAACACAAACACAAACACAGAGGTGGCAACGCACGGTGCCCTTCGCCGTGGCCAAGCTCAGTGTCGCGTGACATGTGAGCGTCACCTCCTTCATCCGCAGCGGCACCACGGGACGGTGCGCCGTCCTGCCGGGTATCCCCTGCAGCCCCCTCAGCCACGTCCCCAACACCGTGTCCACCGCCCGCCGGCCCCTGCCCCTGCCCCAGCACCTCCTTCCAGCCACGCTCCACCTCCCCGCTGTCCACGCTGTGCAGCCCCAGCACGCTGCGTAGCACCTCCTGCTTCGCATGCCGCCATGCATGCACACACGCATCCACTGCATGCATGTGCACCTGCTCCTGGTGCCCCGCATGCCCATGCTCCGCCGGCCCCCCGTCGTCCGCCGCAGCCGGCACCGCCATCTCAGCATGCATGCCATTCGCCGCCACCTCTGCAGCAGCTGCTGTGCCCGGATGCAGGTTCGCAGCGCGCTCAGCATGGCCCAGCGGCGCGTCGTGCGCTCGGCCGGCACCCTCATGTGGCTGCGGGGTTGTCCCGGCATCTATCGCGGTCGGGAGCGCGCTGGGAACGCCAGGTGGTGATCCTGACACAGCTGCTGCCGCGGCTGCCTTGGCGCTGCCTCGGCGAGTCTGCCCTGTTTTCCCCCGCCGTTTCGCAGCTTTGCCGACAGTCTCCCCGGGGCCGCCGGGAGGTGGTGGCACGTCTGCGTTCGGCGTCGGCAGCGACATCGCGTCGTCGGCGGCAGCCGCCGCAGCTGCCACGGCCGCCAGCGGCACCGTGTCGGCGCTGTCCACGTCTCCGGCGGACGGGTACGCGCCGCAGGGGGCCAGCCCGCGGAGCGCGGCCGCCGCCGGGCCGCCCCTGTCAGATGCCGCCCCGCGGCCGGCGGGGCGGCGCCCGGGCGTGGCGAGGTGTGCGGCCAGCACGCCGTTGATCACAGCACGAGCGTGCGGCTCAGCGTGTTCCCCCGGTAGCCACCCCCGCTGCAGCAGCGTGTCGAGCCACCGCGTTTCGATCTTCTCAAAGTACACCGCGAAATGCTCGACGCACTCGGGGAAGTGAAAGGCCGCCGCAGCTCGCACGGCGTCCACGTCAGCCGCGTCACTTGTGAGGCGGCCGTCCTCATGCATGGAGCGTGCCAAGACCACATCCGCCTGTAGCCTGCAGCCATCTGCGTTCGTGACACACAGACAGACGGCCAGAAGTGCGGCCGTCCAACGCAACCGCAAAGCCGACCCAGCTACGGACGCGGCACATCCACCGTGTGGCAAACTTCTGTTGTTCACAAAGGAATGCAGAAGGAGCGTTTCACTTGGGCTGATGGACGGCCCCCATGCAAGCATCCACAGTGCATGTCTGCGTGCCGCGTTGATGATGAGTGAAACGCAATGCCATGTGACACACAGCGCAGAGCCGGGCGTCTACCCAGCCAGATTCAGCATGGCAATATCGCAGCATGCCACAGCGGGATGCTGCCACAACCGCGGCCAGCGCGCTGCAGGGGGGCTTCTCAAGGGGGGTTTCTCCAGGTCGCAGGTATGGGGAACCGCACTGAGCCAGCATGTCAGTAGGAATACAGCTCCACCACCGCTCGCCGCTAGAGCACACGAGAAGCTCCCGGAAGATTCCACCGGTGATCGCCGTCTTAATCCAGCCGTACCCTGACAGCCGCGTGCGGCCGATCGCGTCCGACGCAGCGCCGGCGATCTCCCGCGGCAGGTGCGGCTCGATGCGCCACGCACTCGCACTCTTCTTCTGAACATACTTGTTGCGCTTCGTGCGGACAAGCTTGCTGATTGCGCGCTCCAGCGCGCACTCCCCCTCGTCCTCCGAATCGTACGCTGCTTCGTGTGCGCGCGCAGCATGCGCTGCGCCGCCCGGCCACCCCGCCGCCGCCGCCCCCCCGCGCGCCAGCGGCGTCGCGGGCGGTCGCGCCGCGCCGGGCGGAGGGAGGGCCGGGGCAGGTGGGGGTGGCGGCGGTGGGGGTGGGGCCGGGGGAGGCACCGGTGCGATGCCCATGAGGATGACCGGGGTTTGGTCGAGGTGGACGCCGAAAAGCGCGACGTTTTGGCCCAGCGCTGGCATGATTGCGTGGTAGTGCAGGCTGCAGGGGATCTCGGCGGTGAGCTGGCCGAGGGCCGCGTCGGCGGGCAGAGCGCCCGGGTCACATGCATGCAATGCATCTGCGTGCGAGTCGGCGGCGCGGAGCAGGACGGGCAGCTGGATGCCGTACCAGCGCCACGTGGCGGTGCTGGGCTGCGGCGCGGCGGGGTCAGCGGCGGGGTCGGGAGGATCGAGCGGCGGGGTTGGGTGGCCGACGTAGACATCGACGACGAGAGTCCGCACTGCCGACACCTCGATCTCCTGCAAATCACAGCACAGGTGGGACGGTGGGACCACCAAGAAACCATGCATTTGCAGTTTACCATGCTCACCATTCAACCGTGCTCACCATCGAGCAGGCTGCGGCCAGCATGGGCAGCGTGCGCTGCACGCGGTGCGGCTCAACACGCCACAGCCACACATGCAGAGGCCGAGCGGGGCATGGCAGTGGTTGGCGGAGAGCCGGGTGCTGCGGACGGCGTGCTGGCCGGTGTGGCCATTGCATGCGCTGTGCGTCCGACCCCCCCAGCAACATGAAAGCCATATCGAGTGGTGTTGCTGCATGGCTAGAATGCTGTCAATTAAAAAAAACACAAGCCGCAGTAATTGTGTTTGTTTGTTTAACTGTTTGTGTCTATACGGCACCCAGACTCGTGTACCGGCTGCACTCTGGGTCCCAGGAGGTGACAATGCCATGCTAGGCGAGCCTTCGAGGCAACACATACAGGTCTGCTAAAGTGGCAACGCCGGCCCCGAATGCTGCCAATGCCACTGCAGCCAGGCAGCTCCGCACCTTTAGGAAGGGCTGCAGCACGGCGACCTGAGGCACGCGCACGCATGGCTGCCCGTCGCCCCCTGTCACCACCACACCGCTCGCCACCTCCACCGCGCCCTGCGGCACCGGCATGCTGCACTCCGGCGCGAGGCCATGCATGCGCAGCTGCAAGCCGCCGCCGTCCGCCGCCGGCAGCTCCGCGTGCTCACCGGGCTCCTCTTCGGGTGCCGGCACAGCGGCGTCTGCGGACTCAGCATGCGCAGCAGGCACAGCAGCGGCGGAGCAGGAGGGGAAGAGCTGCTCGGTGGTAGCGGCGTATCGCTCGAGCTCGGCCATCTGCTGCGCCATCTGCTCCTCCGCGGCCGCCTGGGTGGCCTGCTCCAGTGCCTCCTGAACATGTGAGAAACATTTTAACACGCGTTGCAGGGATAGTAAAAAGTTCGAGATAACGAGGGGCCGGATAATCGAGGGCAAACTTGTATGGTTTGGTTTGTCCCCTCGACTTTCGGCCAGTGTATCCCGGGTTAGTGTGCACCGGGTCAACGGGGCCAGCCTGTATGCTCCACAAAGTGGTAGAACATAGAGGGAGTCCTTTTGTATACTCATGTGCATTTGTTGCTTATGTTTTGCACTGAGACTGATCTAGGCCCCAGTCGCGCCGCCGAGAGAAGGATGCAGGTGACAAAACAAACGCCACGAGCACCACGGCCCATGCATGCACTTGTGTTGATGTTGTGCGACCCTCAGCAGAAGCAGGTGGCGGTGCTGCGAGTCAGCGCGCATGCTGCCAAGCATCGACGCACACCACAGCACGGACGCCCACGTGGGCCAAGCGCACGATACCCGCCGTAGTGTCAACTCTCAGTGCCGTAGGATCAACACGTTTACAGTCGTATGATAAACACTGTGATAAGGGCCGTATGGCAATGACCGGCGAAGCAAAGCAAAGTGTTTCTTCACAGAATCTGTTTTCTTGTGGCAATTCTGCGTTTCCTAAAGCCTACGGGATGTACTGGAGCAGGGATGTCCGTGAGCGGGGACGCGCCTGCATGATGGCCGGGCTCTTGATGGCCCTCTGCACGTACGTTGAAGTGTCCTCGCCCTTGGCCTTTGCCGCACGCACGAGCACGCTGTGCAGCATGTCCGCCGCCATCGTCGCCGAATCACTGAAGCCGCCCGCGCCACCCGTGCTGTGGCTTTGCATCGTTGCCGGGGTGATTGGGAACGCCGCGCCGCCGCTGGCCGCGGGCCCGGCAGAGAGCGCCAGCACTGCGGCGGTGGCCGGCAGCGGTGCTGCTGCCAGAGCTGCCAGCTGTTGGACTTGAGATGCGGCGGCGGCGAGGCCTGGCACCGAGGCCTGCACGTCCGCCTCCTCGGTGGCAGCCGCTCCGACTGCCGCCTCTGTGGATGCGGCCGCTCCGACTGCCGCCTCTTCGGATGCGGCCGCTCCGACTGCCGCCTCTTCGGATGCGGCCGCCCCAACTGCCGCCTCTTGGTGGGGGTGGTTTGGTGGGGCCGCCTCTCGGGCGCCGCCCGACTGCCGCCTCTTCGGATGCGGCCGCTCCGACTGCCGCCTCTTCGGATGCGGCCGCTCCGACTGCCGCCTCTTCGGATGCGGCCGCCCCAACTGCCGCCTCCCTCTGCTGCTCGGTGACCGGAAACTGTGGTGCTTCATGTTGTAATTGCTCCGCGGCGCCTGCGGCTGCGAAATCTGGTTCTGGTGGCGGTTGGTCATCGGCACCTTGGCTCGAGCTGGGATCGGCCGGATGGGCGTTGGCATGGTGTTCGGATTCGGGTGCAGTGCTGGGGAGGGCTGCAGCCTTGTCGACTGCCCATGATCCGCTGGGGACCCTTCCGGCACAGAGGTGGACCACGAACGAGGCCAGCTGCCTCTGGTCGTCGTCGCTGCCTGTTGCTGCTTTCAGCACTGCGGCCAGGGCCCTGATGCTTGCATGGCTGAACTGTATGTCGACACTGTCCTGTGTTGGAGGTTCCGGTGACGCCTTCCAATCTGCAGCAACGTCCTACGGGTGGGCTTTGGCTACATTCAGTGTGCATTTCATCAGGTACCGGCTGTTTTGATATGCCACGCGGACGAGCTTGACACTGGCATGTTTGAGTGTCACATGTGCAACACCAGCTCAGAGAAACCCCCGCGAGCCGAACCTTCGAATAGAGCGGTAAGCCGTGTACAATCATCTTCAGTAATGAAGTTGGCGATGATTCTGTCAAGGAATATCTGGAAGGCTTGGGCGACGCCATCAAGTTCACTGGATCCACTCTGCAGAAGTGTACTGTGATCCAGTGGGGCGTCTAAGAGCCGGGGTGCATTGCAATGCTCTCTTGACATTCTTAGCACGTACCAATGACTTTATGGCGTCCACTATGTCTCGGGGAACAGCTACGCCTACGCTGTCATGTGCTGCGGACATCGAAACAAGGCAGCGGCCCGGTACAAATCAGCCGAACACGCCGGCATGTGAATAATCAGATATACCACGCTTTCTAGCCCTACTCATTGTGTTAATCGCGCGGCGCGGTTTCGTGCGGCTTGTGAGCGCACGCAGTGCCCATTCTGCGCGTCCAACTGCGAATGGGCTGCGTAGAAGTGCCGTTGTACCGATACCAATGTTGAAGCATGTATGAGGATGCGGACGAAGGGCGATCATCTTCCATGGATGACTGCCTGCAAGCGTTTCGACTTGATAGAGTGTCTGCGCCAGCCCCGATGATTCCATTCTACGCGGCAAGCACCCACTGCTGCTGCTCCAAGCGCCTCTCGGAAGCGAAAGCATGTCTCCCGGTGCTTCAACGTCGATCCACACTTACGGATAGGACACGGGATTCTCACGCACCCTCCCGTCGATGGTGAATGTTGCTTGGCGAGCTGTGCTGCACGCCACATACCATACTAGATACACGCAGGTCGGAATAAACAAATCAAGTTCGACGACAAAAAAAGAAGGCACCTCTGAATAATCTATATCCTACGCGGGTCCATCACACATGCAGATGGGGGGCCTTTCGCTGTGGGCCCCCCCAAAGTGAAAGTACACGCAAGATATCTGACTGGACGAAACTCGTTTGCGCTAATGCAGACTGAAATTAGGACGCAGGAGGGTTTGTTTGAGATCTGAGATCGTCACGACGGAGTTGCGGGCCATGTCGCCATTGAAGTCCCCACCAGAGATGCCTGACGCAGCTCTGCCGTGATGTCAATCGCGGGCGACAATGAAGCAACACACACAACGGCATTCACAGCGCGTGTGAATGTGTTTGTCTCTGGGCAGGTGGAAGGAATGCAGCGCAGAACTGAATGCAATATGGAACCCGTCTTTTAAAAAAATGTGCGCCGCGCTGTAAACAGTTGTGCTGAAACCCGCGCTTCATCATTGCACGGGTCCCACAATGGGTCCAGGCATACTGCGTGTCAATCCGTGCGAGTACCATTCGCCGCATTGCAGCAGCCAGCGCTACCCGTGCACACCGTTTGAACTGGCTCCGAGAGCAAGCCGTGCAAGTGCTGGTGCGTCACCCCCATCACCATCCGCAACTAAAAAGTACATCGACTGGACTGCTGGAAGCAACTGGCCTCTAGATGCCCTACTTGTCGCCGATAAACGAGTCCCACATCGCGCCGACGAGCTCCGCCACCCCCTCGCCGAGATTGGACAGGCTGCCGGTGACACCCGAGGCGCTCGAGTTGCCGACCACCGGCTCCAGCAGCCCCTGCAGTGTCTGCGGGGAGTTTGTAGCAACGATGACGGCGCCTGCGGTCAGCGCGACCAGCGACACGAGCGACCACTTGGCCGACGCGGGGATGACCTTCACAGAGGAGCTGCCGAGAGAGTCCATAGCCTCCTGTGACCGCTGCGCGAGGTCGCGCGCCGGGGTCTGCTTCCCGGTGGCGAGAATGCTCGCCTGCGTCTTCGCGATGCCGTCCATCGCGCGCAGCAGCACGTCGCTGCCCTTCGGCGTGGCCAGCAGCGGCGCAAGCAGGCGGTCGTTGTCCGCCAGCGTCTCCAGCACAGCAGACGAGCCGCCGAGGTTGGCCCGGTGCAGCCGCGCCCACGCGTCCGCCGCATCAAACTCGTGCCGTGCAAGCTGATCGGCGACAGCCGACGCGGCCGCGGAGCGCTCGGCGAAGCCACCCGCCGAGTCCGCAGCGCCCAGCGCGCGCGTGATCGCGGCTGAGATCGCGGTGGTGGCGCCGCAGCACGCGCACAGCTCCTCCAGCTGCTCGCGCATGCCCTCGACAGCCTCAGGCGTGCCCCGCGTCGTCACCACGGCGCCGGAGGCGGCCGCGTCGGCGGCGGACACAGCCGCGGGAGGCACGACCGGCTCGTACGTGCCGCCGGAGCCGTACGGCAGCCCGTCGCGTGCAGCAAACATGAGCGCCTTGCGGTGGTGGGAGCCCTCCGTGTCGAGCAGCACGTCATGGAAGAAGGCCACCGCGATGTCGCGGGCCGCCGGCTCGATGTGGTACACGGACGCCGGCTTGGCCGCCTTGCCGCCGCCCTTGCCCTTCTTCGCGGGCTTTGCTGCGGCAGGCAGCACCTCCTGGTGCAGGATGCTGGGCAGCACGACACGTGCCCAGCAGTTGACAGCGCATGCTGAGCCCTCGCTGCCAGCCTTCGCTGCCTGCACCCAACCAGGCATGCATGCTGTGCAGGGAACTGTTGGAATGGACAACTGGTGGAGAGAGGCCCGGGCTGCATGTGCAATAGCAGCAGAGGAGCTGCAGCCCTGTGTGTTACACTGTGATAGATCAAGGCCCCGGCGGTGCCCCGGCGGTGCCGAACTGTGAGGTGCGCTCCCCTGTGTGTGCCACCACAGGCGCTCCACTGTGTGTGCCACCACAGGCCCCGGCGGTGCCGAACTGTGGTAGATCAAGGCCCCAGCGGCGCCGAACTGTGATAGATCAAGGCCCCAGCGGCGCCGAGGGAAGAGATCGCGGAACAAAACAGACAATCACAAGCAGCAAAGTCACCCTATGCATCGGCATGAACCGCATTCACAAGGAACACGACCGGCAGCGCAAAAACACAGCACACCCAG
>JALKAD010000048.1:60181-70787 GCA_024500015.1 Ulva compressa | reverse complement strand
GCAGTGCATCATCGCGCAGTCTATGTACAGGCCCTGTACATTCAGCAGGCGTGCCCTGTGCAGGCGGGGGAGGCGGGGGGCGCACCTGGCCGATGAGCCAGAGCAGCACGGGGATGCGGCCAGGAGAGAGCAGCTTGGAGCGGAGGTGGCTGAGGGGCGCGCAGGCGGCCGGCAGCGCGAGGGGCGCGCCGCGGCAGACGGCGGCGAGCAGCAGCAGCTGGCCGACGTCGGTGGCGGCGCCGCCCTTCTCGGGCAGCGCGGCGAGCGTCTGCTCCGCGGCCTGCGTCAGGAAGTGGCCGGCGTGCTGTGTATCGCAGCCACTCGCAAACCTGCAGCGGACTCGGTGTGCTGGGTCAGCATGCAAGTTCGATGGAGGCAGCCGCGCTGCATCCGTGAGGTGCTGCCGTGCCTGCCGGTCGCTCGGGCAACCCGGACCAGATTGTTGACCGGCCGGCTAGAAGCCTGGGGGGATGTGTGAGATTGCTTGCGGGATGCAGTTGGTAAGTGAATGACGTGTCGGGCACACGGACTGGACAACAATTTGCTTGGACTTAATGTACCTGGGCAGCCAGATGGGAGGGTTCTGCATGTGGTTGAAGCCACGGCCAGCATTCCGACCATGTAGAGGGAGGCTGTGGGGGAAGGAACGCACGCAAGCAGGGAGTCTCGGACAGGGGTGGCCAGGTCACCCCATGGGTCATCCAGGGCTCCTGCGATCCCGGCCTTGTCAAGGACGACCGATTGGTGGTACGAGACACCCGCAAATGCACGGGAAAGCCATGATGACAGCAGCTGCAGCTGCAGCAGGCCTTCGCCAGGGTGCTTGGATTCCAGAGCCTCCAGGTACTCATCTAGCTCCGCAATGAGGCCAGCCTGGACTGACAAGTTGTCAGTAACGACGCAGCTGGTCACACCGCTAGTGGGTAGAGGGCTGCCTGGGATCGGTTCAGGCACACAAACAGGCACAGCACACAGAGCTGCACACAAACTGGGAGTTGCCACGATAGTTGATGACAATCGTGCAACCAGCACAAGTCTCGATGATAGAGTAAGTGAGAATACCTGCAGAGAAACTGATTCGACTGTAGAGGGAGCCTTGGGCAGGCTCCTGGACTGGGCGCCATTTGCTGTGGCTGGCAGAGCTCTACTCTTCGACTGTTGGGCACTCTTGCCTTTGCTACCAGAGTCTTCAGCTGCTGCCTGGGTTCCATTAGCCTGCGGTGTCACTTCTGCAGGCTGTGCAGCTGCAGCAGCCTTGCTCTTCTTCTTCTTCTTCTTCGCTGCCTTGGCTTCGGATGCAGCATTACCATTGGTCACCGGAGCAGGTGCTTGAGCAGCTGGAGTGGGGGCAGCTGGAGCGGGTAGAGCTGGAGCCTCCGCTACCTGTACAGCATCGCGATGGTGCGGCATGAGGTCAGACTCTCCCGATGACTGCGTGCCCGGCAAAATCCATGTACAGGACCACTCAGCGTGGAGCACACCTTGGAGGTCTTGCCGTTCTTCTGCGCGTTTCCGTTCACTCCAACATTCCAAGAGCTATCATACGCCGCCAGAACTTGGGATCCGAGCTCTTCAGGTTCGTAAGGATTGTATGTACCGTTGCTCGACACGGGCGCGACGATCGGGGCCCGCGGTGCAGCAGATGCAGTCTTAGGTGCTTCTGGGCGAGCAGCTGGCAATTCACTTGCAGGTTCCTGAAGGCATTGCCAGGTCGGTGTGAGAGCGACAGGCACGACAAAATTGTTCGCTCGCACGCAGGCAATGGTCTCCGAAACCTCTCAGCGCACGCCTGTATCAGAAGACACACATCCTGCTTTGGCTTCTTGGCCTTGACTTTTGTTCCAACAGTTTGCCACTCTGCACCAGAGGTCGGGGCACCCGCAGCTTGTGTGTTCAATCTCATGGAAGGCATGGTCACGCACGCAGGATCAAACTTTCAGCCTGCCAACCTGCATGTACATACGTAGTCGCAGCGCAGTTGAGCATGCAGCCAGGCGCAGGCGCAGATGCGAGTGCTGGAGCCGGTGGGATGTTCTCACTCAAGATATGAGCGTCGAAGGCTGCATACGACGAGCCGTGAATTTACGACATAACCAACCTGTTTCATGTCCAGGAAAATATTGAACTGGCAAAGTCCGTGCAATACTACAGCACGGGGTGCGACTTCAACAGTGATCATGCCGAAGCACTATCGCGGAGAGCTGTGCCGCGACGTACTGACGAGCAGGCGCGGCATACACGTACATTCAACATTTAAATTGTGCAGTTAGAGAAGCTGTGGAGCACCATATGCATCTGCCAGACGATGTGAACTCCTGGTCACGGCCCGCTGGCCCGGTCAATGTATATCTACTCTTGAGTTACGACGGCCTACTCGTTGTGACAAGCTCAGGAGGTGCGTGAAAGAGCGGCTGCATCGTTGCTACACAGGATATAATGTGCCAAGCGTAGCATGCATCCCTGTGCGCACAGCACACGCCAATGGTTCCGTGGCGAGGTGTGAACCGTCATAGGCATGAGCGATTTGGCACCTCGGGTGACAGCATCGGGCATGCAACAGACAAAGCGACACAAAAGCTTTGTTGTCAGTATGAGCCAGTGAATTCCTTCTGCTGATACGGGTGTTTGAACTGTCAATTTCCAAGGAGCCCGCGCTGACGAGCCGATTACGGGCACCGCTTATACGGCAAGCAACAAGTCTCCGTCCGCTTTTCGGTCCGTGCATGAGGGTTGCCACACTGACTGTTGTAATGTAACTATACAGCTTGCCTGAAGTTTGATGTGTGTTGATGACGCGTAGTAAAACCTCGGACAAGACATTGCGTTACATTGACGATTCCAACACGAACACTTCCTGGCCCGCTCCAATGCCGCAGTCTCGGAGCGTTCCTGTCGCGGTACTGTCTATAACTCTCCTAGGATAACGAGTCACAAGCCTATAACTGCCTGGCATAAGGCCACCCGCCCCGACGCTTTCCACAAAGTTGAACATTTCGGATACGGGTGCGTCCAAACGAAATCGCCTCTGCACACGATCCCCGCCAGGCATCTGGAATCGAGCATTCATGAGAGCATCTGCACAGTCCTCCGCTGGCTCCGGAGGTAATGTTAACGCCAATTGGTGCCTGGCCGCAGCAACTCTCGATTTTTCCTCAGCATCTGCTGCAGCTGCCTGCACGAACTTGAAACGTAAACAACATGTCCAGATGCAGACACAAGTTCAGGATGGGCGTGTACGTAGAAATGCATCCTCGTCGCCCTGCTTAGGCCTAAGCTTCTGCCACAACATTGGACATAACATTCCTCTCTCAGCAGCGCAGCTGTGCTGCAAAAGCGTTGCGCAATCCGAATATCCTAGGGCTTTCATCACGGGAAGGCAACAAATCAGTGCAGCAAGCATCGTGCCATCCCAAGTCACCCAGCAAAACACGACCAGACGACGAGGCCTTCGTGCACAACCGCCTTTCCAGAACACACAGCTCCTACCACAGCCTTGCAAACTCAAAATGAATCCTGCCAACTCTAATATTATACCCAGGTCATCGAAGCAGCATACACCAACAAGTTCTGCCACTGCAGTACTCAATATCACTGTGATACTGTGCACAGACGGTAGTGAATTCCTGAGTCATGCCGTCTGAATGACAGAATACCACTCATTGGTTTTGTTTATTGCACATGAGAAGTGCTTGCACCATTCAAGAACAGACAAGCACCAGCAGAGCGGGGCAGCCACACCGCAGCAGCATCAGCTTGCCTCCTTGCCTCCTCCGCCTCAAGCTTCGCCACCCTCTCCGCCTCCCTTCGTGCAGCCTCCTGCTCCTCAGCCATACGCTCCATAAACTCCTGGCTCGGCGTCACGTCGGCCTCCATGTCTGTGTCGACCAGGCTGACATGGGCATCAGGCTCCAGCTTGCACACCTGTAGCCACTGGTGTGACGCCCCCGCTTCAGCTGTGTCGGTGTTCAGCTCGGCGGGTGGCTGCACCACCGGCAGAGGCACGGAGATCCAGTCACCCTCTGAGAGCGTAGTGTGCCGCATGAGGGTGTCCTGGAGAATGGCCGCCAGATCTAGGCCGGCGGCAGACACAATGGTCTGAAAGTCAGAGCTCTGGGGTGTAAACGAAACAAATTTGCCAGGCTCCAAGCGTCGGAACTCGACCAGGATGTCCCCATGTGCCTGGGCCTGCATGAACCCCGCCATCGTTCACCAAAACTCTATTGCAGAAACATGCCAGCAGTGACATGCCAGACGTGTGCATGATTGCTGTCACAAAAGCACCAACATGCGCACAGGGGCTTCTAGGCAATGACAGCAGCGTGTACATGTAATGATAATGCCAGAGAGGTACACATGTATGCAATAACAGGAGCCGGGGCACCATATGAGACACGCGTCCGGCAGTAGGCCGCTCATCACCCACACCGTGCGTGTGGTGTACGATGGAGAGCACAGACACACAGACAAACAGCAGTCCACAGCATGGAAGCGTCTAGGCAGGCTGTGGCAAGCATGGTCAGTACGCGGTGTCCAATATTGATTAGGTCCAGAAAGGCAGCTTAAAGCCAGGCATACGGAAAGCTGCCTTCTGAGCATGCGCAAGACACAGCGACGAGCGAGGTGGCACGTAGCTGCATAAATATGGGGTGGCCAGTGGAGGAGAAACTCACGAAATGCAGCATGCAACGCGGTACAGACACTGCCGCATGCCTGCTGCAGCGGTGGGACTGCTCCGACTTGCTCGTGACCAAGGAAACGATGGTCTTGAAGCACCAATGCACAGACACAGCGTAGTGGCCGTGTTTTACGGTGAAAGCAGGAAGGAGAATCGCACATCTAGGCCCCATAAGCTGTGTACGACTTTTGGAGGCAGCATGACCACTCCGTCAGGTGCTGAAAACTCGAGCACCGATGCAGCTGTGGATCGGCCATCTCGTGCTGAGAGCCTCCAGAAAGACACGCCGAGCTCATGGGCATTCTGCTTCATGAATTCGTTGCTGAGGCGGGCAGGCAAAATGATCTTATCGGCGTTCCGCTTGATACCTTTCGCCTCGGCAATTTCAGGTGACATGGGTACCGCTGTGAGCGTTGCAGAGATGCAGACACCACGATTGTGCTCCACATCAGCCTGACGCTGTAGCTCTGCCTGAAAGCAATGCAATGCTAGGTGTGAGTCTCTGGATAATCGTTGCAGATCATGGCTGAAACAGGCGAGCCAGTGTTAGCGACATTGATCAATGCGCTTGTAGACAGGTACCCGCTCGGCCTCTTCCTCTTGCCGCCTGCGCAACTCCACAACAGCAGCTTCGTGAGCCTCTCGACGGGCTCGTGCACGTTCTTTGATGATGCGCTCTTTTTCTGCTTTCCGCTTGTCGACCTCAAAGCGCTGTTTTGCAGTTGCCTCGAAGTTCTTAGCACGCAGATGAAGGTCATGCACGGACAGGCTCATTGTGACAACTCTCCGTGAAATGAGACTGAGCTACGGTGGCGCCCAGTCTGCCGATGGAGTTCAAGTGCGAGGCAGGTTCCACGACGATCAGCAATGGTGGATGCACGACGAGCACAACGTATAGTGCACGTGAAACTACGAGCGGCTTTAATTTGTAACAGTAATCATGCTTGTGACATCCATATTCCGGGCAAGCGTGCCTGAGGAAGGTTCGGGAGCTCCCGGGCGTGATGAGGTGAACGTGAGACAGAGATGCTCCTGTAGCCATGGGCACCTCCTGCGCAGGCCTGCGCGCAGCTGCGCGAAGTGGGACGACAGTATTGCCGACCGTTTCGATCAAATAATATTTTAGATGCTAGTGGCATTGGTACGAATGTATCTCGAGGGCAACATAAGCTGAATTGCCTAATTTACCCCTCCCCTGCGGTCAGGCATGCAGTGCTTGTTCGCACATCAGAGGCACCCGGCGTCCAACACGCCAGTCGACGCTACGGCCATGTGTAACTCGAGCTAGCTCGTTAAGATGTGGCCATGCAGAGAAAGTTTGCAGGATGGCACAAGTGACAAGCGACTGAAGGCGCGCCATGGGAAGCTGAACACGTACTCAGCTCAGGATCCGTTGCATCACAGCTCTGCTGCACGCACACATCTGGCGAAATGAAGCATACAGACTCAAGCGCGGGCCTGAACGTGCTTGGTTGTGCCAGTTCAGGCTACCGATCTGCTTGCTGGCTACATCGAGATATGCAGATCGAGGAGTCTGCACAAGACTTTACAGGAAGGTCGCAGACCTGGTTGTATGATGCGACACACAGTGCCCACATGCGACTGTGTAGCTACACTCCATCTTGACTACACATTGTCACTCTCATCGCTTGTGATTCCGCACTGTGGTGCATTTAGTCTGACATGATTGTGACAAGCAATATCCACGCGCGTTTCACTGACCCAGGGTCCGTGCCCCTGCGACTGAGCACAGACAAGGATCGCACATACCTCCGCCCGGTGTGTCCATTCCGTGCCATGTTCATGTGATCTGTTATGAACTGGTATGATACCAAATCCTGCGCAGTACCGCTCCATTGCTTGTGATATTTACATTACTGCCACACCTGCAGCTGCATCCACACATAACCACAGACGGCCATTTGACACGTGTGTTGTGGAGGAAGATGTCACATCCAGCGTCATCCATTCTTTTCTTCACACTTTGTTTCCGTCTTGAGTACGATGTGTAAGCTGTTGCACTGTTGTCCTCCCACATCTGCTACCTGCTTCCATACCACATTCTGAAACCTGATGCTGCCCAGGTGCAAATACATCACGCCTGCCTGGTACGTCCATTCCTCATCACGTGTTTGCTCAAATTTGCGAGCAGTCGTTCACCAACTTTTGGGCTCGATGCCGAATTGCATGCAGCGCCGCCACAGAGATTCCTCTGCACACAAATGAATCCCTCTGAGCGATGATTCCCTGCCTGTCGTGTTGACAGCCAGCAGCGCTTATGGAGCGGCTCGCTGCCCATGCTCAATCTGCAGAACGCCCAAGCCAGCCGCTGCCAGATGATGGTTCCATCACTCGTTGCAACGAGCGTTGGCAGGCAGCAATGTCCAAATGCATTGTTCAAATCCACCATATTGCGATCAAGCCTGGTTGAATACTCGTTACCCAACTTCCTGCGGTGTGTTGACATTTCATGACACTGGTGATGGCCCACTGCCGCATGTTTCAGTGTGTCCAAAGTACAGTGTAGTGTGGATGCGACGCTGTCAGTGCAGATGTGTCCTGGCAATGTGTCAATCCAGTTTCAATCCAGGTCACCAATCCAGTTCACATTGAACGTTTCTGCTTTGTGGGACCAGATAATCTTTCTGTGACACCTCCTGTCCAACTGACACCTCCTGCCCAGGAAACGCAGCGCAATACATGCCTGTACGGCACCTGCCACCACCGCTACAGCGCATGAAAGCACACCCAGCCATATCACCTCCAGCGGCTTTGCTGTCATTGACCACAAACGAATTCATTCACCGCAGTAACATGTGCTATCGGCGAGCCACCGCACATGTGTATGTTGCGTGATAGGCCAACACACAACACCTTGAATCCGCAACACCTTGACAACAGAAAATCGCGCAGACAAAACACATGTGGCAAAGTACACTTGGGGAGCGGGCGTTGTGGCGAGGCCACGCCTGCACCAGCCTCATGGGTTGCACTGCGGGGCACGGGCACCGGCCTCACGAGTGGCAGAGAGAGAAAAGTCTCACGGACAAACATGTAGCAAACGTACCTGGGTTCCGGGCGTTGTGGCGAGGCTCGGCCTGCACTGGCATCACGAGTTGCACTGAGGGGCACGTGCAGCTGGCGCCACTGCACATCCTCCCCGGCGCCTCCGGCAGAAGCTGCGCCATCCTCAAGTTTGACCATCGCAGCTTGTGGCTTGTGGGCGACGACACCGGCGCGTGATGGCAGGCCGAGAGCGCTGCGGCCGCCAGCGGCGTGATCCGCTGGGGTGCGCGGGGCTCCACGGGTCTCCTGCTTGGCCGCCGCAGCACATGCTGGCATGTTTGCTGCAGCCGCACCCGCATGCAGCTCATGCATGATGCGGCCGTTGACGCTGGCACGCGGTGCTGCCGCGCCGCAGGCTGCAGCGTGCATGTCGGGCGGTGGCGCAGACGGGTCTGCGATCATCTGTGCGAATGCGCCGTTCTGCGAGAGGTGGGCCGCGATTTGCGTCGGACTCACACCATGGCTCAGCAGTTCCTGCACAGCACGGTATGCCACCGGTTAGATCCGAATGCGCATCCTGGCAACAAGGGCACGGGCGTGCAGCAAACAGAGCGACGAGCACGGAATTGACCCAGAACAAGCAGGGAATGGACCCAGAACCACGACCCCACCCAATCATCAGAAAGAGCAGCCATGTACAGAACAACATACGACTCAAAGGCGACAGCAAGTCTGTACCTGTGGTTGGCATGTGCCTTATTGCCCAGCGTTGAACAGTTGACACGTGTGTACGACTGCCAGCGCCCGCTTCCTCGTTCACTGCCTGTCGCACTTTCTGCTGATGTAGACATGAGGTGAGCACCGACATTCTCAAGGGTAGCACAAGATGGCTGCAAAATCGCATCGGCCCAGTATGCGTCGATAACACTCGCATCGGCGACGTTGTTGAACTAAAGATTGACAAGATGACTGATAAACTGCAAAAGGAGACACAGGCATGAGCCTAGTCGCAGCCTAGCCGCACCCGGGCCTTGTGCAGCATCTGCCACTGCGGATCCACCCCCTCTTCCTTTGGCATGTACGCCTGGGCCCCAGGAAACAGGCCACGCAGCTGCGACCGCCGCGAGGCCGCGCCTGCCGCGCTGGGCCCCGCGAGGCGTGCTGTGGCTGACAGGGGCTCCACAGCAGCGCCTCGGGTGTCTGTGAACTCTGTGGGTTCCTGTGCGGAGCCAGCGGGCGCAGTCCAGGGCACCTGGCGCAGAGCGTCCATGGCTTCGTCCAGGGACCGCCCATGCATGGCCGCATGCCCGGATTGCTGTAGCGCGTTGAGCACATCCAGGGCCCCCTGCTTGGAGGCGGGGGCCGCGGCAGCGGGCGGCGAGGAGGAGGCACCCACCCCCGTCTTGATTTTTGCTGGTGGCGGGGGGAGCCCTACACGCATGCCACTACTGTTGCCGCCACTGAGAGCTGCGACTGAGAGCCGCCAGTGCAGAGACCTGGACCGCGGCCGCTGAAGAGTCGGGAATCGCTGTACCAGGGGTAACATGCAGCGAGAACTTTATGACGTCGCTGCTCACACCTGGGGAATCACCCGTGGTGGCGCATGCGGCTGCCGCGAGGGGAACGCACCAGCAGTGCGAGCGTCGACGCAACCGCCGCCGGGATCCTCGCCGCTCTGCAGAATGCCATCGCCAAGCCTGGCATCATGGCGCAGCGTCGGAGACACCACTGCTGCAGCAAGGTCATCAGCCTCCTCCTTTACTCTGCTGCGAATTCCGTCGCGGACACCACGCTGCGGCCAATCATGCATGGGGCCCAGCAGTGCCTCCTCGGCTGTCCACCCTTCGCACTGTGGGACCCCGGCCATGGCCGCGCTGCGCGCTCCGGCATGCTGAGCGGATGCTGCACGCAGGTCAAAGGCGGCGGGGGGGCCCTCAGGGTCAGCGGGCGGCTTGAGGGTGCGCGCTGCCGCCTCGCTGTCCACGACGGCCAGCGCAGCAGTCTGGCGCGCTGCGGCGGACAATTCGTGCCGAGCTGCCTTCGGCAGCATGTCAAAAGAGCTGGCCGGGACACGGACCTCAAACATGCCGTTTACCGCCGGGACCACGCCCATGCTGTGCTTCGTGCGATCCCTGCATGCTGCAGCCGCTCGTAAACCGGAAGAGCGCACATGTACGTGCACAGGTAGACTGCAGGTGGCACTGGGTCCTTCAATCCGGCCCAAAGCCAGAGTGCAGCGTGACAATCAGCCCCATGGTGGACAGAGGCGTCAGGCTATCCGGCGGCACAGACACATCCGTACACGCACAACGCGACCATTGCCCACCACCGTGCAGAGTCGACCACACGCCACACGCAGCACAGCAATCGCTTACGGGCCATGATGCATGTCGTGTGAGCCAGTTTCCATGACAAACAATCACAGTGACAGTCCAGCGGAACACACGGCCTCCGGAGTCTGGCTCCTGGCCTGCAATTGATGTCGGCTACAGCAGAGGGCGCAGAGGGGGGCCGCGGCGGAGTTCAGGGAAATCGACGCCGGAGCCCAACAGCAAGAGCAACAACAGGAGGGCCGCAGGGGAGTGGGGCCGGGACACAGCCAGGCGCCTAGTTGCGCTTCTGTACCGGGGCCGTGTGCAGCGTCTGCCGCAGGGGAGTGGGGCCGCACCGGGCACGCAGGTGCTCACCGGTTGCAGAGCACACAGCGTTGAAGAGGAGGCGGCGGTCGTGCCAGGCCGCGCGGAGGAAGGGCACCTCGCGGTAGTCGTCCTCGTCGTGGTTCAGTGTCTTGGGGTCGCCACCGAGGAGCAGCACGGCGACGTCGTGTGCGCGCGCCGCGAGCTGCGGCGACGCAAAGCTGCCGAGGAACACCAGCGAGCGCTGCATGCGCACGGGGTGCTGTAACCAGGCGCCGCAGCGAGCGGT
>JALKAD010000048.1:45124-60081 GCA_024500015.1 Ulva compressa | reverse complement strand
AAAGATTGACAAGATGACTGATAAACTGCAAAAGGAGACACAGGCATGAGCCTAGTCGCAGCCTAGCCGCACCCGGGCCTTGTGCAGCATCTGCCACTGCGGATCCACCCCCCCTTCCTTTGGCATGTACGCCTGGGCCCCAGGAAACAGGCCACGCAGCTGCGACCGCCGCGAGGCCGCGCCTGCCGCGCTGGGCCCCGCGAGGCGTGCTGTGGCTGACAGGGGCTCCACAGCAGCGCCTCGGGTGTCTGTGAACTCTGTGGGTTCCTGTGCGGAGCCAGCGGGCGCAGTCCAGGGCACCTGGCGCAGAGCGTCCATGGCTTCGTCCAGGGACCGCCCATGCATGGCCGCATGCCCGGATTGCTGTAGCGCGTTGAGCACATCCAGGGCCCCCTGCTTGGAGGCGGGGGCCGCGGCAGCGGGCGGCGAGGAGGAGGCACCCACCCCCGTCTTGATTTTTGCTGGTGGCGGGGGGAGCCCTACACGCATGCCACTACTGTTGCCGCCACTGAGAGCTGCGACTGAGAGCCGCCAGTGCAGAGACCTGGACCGCGGCCGCTGAAGAGTCGGGAATCGCTGTACCAGGGGTAACATGCAGCGAGAACTTTATGACGTCGCTGCTCACACCTGGGGAATCACCCGTGGTGGCGCATGCGGCTGCCGCGAGGGGAACGCACCAGCAGTGCGAGCGTCGACGCAACCGCCGCCGGGATCCTCGCCGCTCTGCAGAATGCCATCGCCAAGCCTGGCATCATGGCGCAGCGTCGGAGACACCACTGCTGCAGCAAGGTCATCAGCCTCCTCCTTTACTCTGCTGCGAATTCCGTCGCGGACACCACGCTGCGGCCAATCATGCATGGGGCCCAGCAGTGCCTCCTCGGCTGTCCACCCTTCGCACTGTGGGACCCCGGCCATGGCCGCGCTGCGCGCTCCGGCATGCTGAGCGGATGCTGCACGCAGGTCAAAGGCGGCGGGGGGGCCCTCAGGGTCAGCGGGCGGCTTGAGGGTGCGCGCTGCCGCCTCGCTGTCCACGACGGCCAGCGCAGCAGTCTGGCGCGCTGCGGCGGACAATTCGTGCCGAGCTGCCTTCGGCAGCATGTCAAAAGAGCTGGCCGGGACACGGACCTCAAACATGCCGTTTACCGCCGGGACCACGCCCATGCTGTGCTTCGTGCGATCCCTGCATGCTGCAGCCGCTCGTAGACCGGAAGAGTGCACATGTACGTGCACAGGTAGACTGCAGGTGGCACTGGGTCCTTCAATCCGGCCCAAAGCCAGAGTGCAGCGTGACAATCAGCCCCATGGTGGACAGAGGCGTCAGGCTATCCGGCGGCACAGACACATCCGTACACGCACAACGCGACCATTGCCCACCACCGTGCAGAGTCGACCACACGCCACACGCAGCACAGCAATCGCTTACGGGCCATGATGCATGTCGTGTGAGCCAGTTTCCATGACAAACAATCACAGTGACAGTCCAGCGGAACACACGGCCTCCGGAGTCTGGCTCCTGGCCTGCAATTGATGTCGGCTACAGCAGAGGGCGCAGAGGGGGGCCGCGGCGGAGTTCAGGGAAATCGACGCCGGAGCCCAACAGCAAGAGCAACAACAGGAGGGCCGCAGGGGAGTGGGGCCGGGACACAGCCAGGCGCCTAGTTGCGCTTCTGTACCGGGGCCGTGTGCAGCGTCTGCCGCAGGGGAGTGGGGCCGCACCGGGCACGCAGGTGCTCACCGGTTGCAGAGCACACAGCGTTGAAGAGGAGGCGGCGGTCGTGCCAGGCCGCGCGGAGGAAGGGCACCTCGCGGTAGTCGTCCTCGTCGTGGTTCAGTGTCTTGGGGTCGCCACCGAGGAGCAGCACGGCGACGTCGTGTGCGCGCGCCGCGAGCTGCGGCGACGCAAAGCTGCCGAGGAACACCAGCGAGCGCTGCATGCGCACGGGGTGCTGTAACCAGGCGCCGCAGCGAGCGGTGCAGCATGCGCCGATCGGCGCAGCATGCGCACGGGGTGCTGCGGCGGCGCAGAGTGGCCTGGCTACGTACACCGCGGAAGCATGGGCCTCCTTGAAAGGGAATAATACGCAGCACAGCCATACACACGCAGTCTGCAAGCTCTGCTCATGCCTGGAGCACCCGTTCGCGGCTGCATGCCTGGAGCAGCCGCGAACGGGTGCTCCAGGGGACGTGCACTTCCAATGCGGCACACCTTCCCGCTGGGGTCGTCCGGGTCCAGGATGTCGGCATAAGCGTCACACCAGGCAGACCACAGCGGCCGGTCGACGCCCTGGAATCGCGTGCGTTTGAAGCCATGAGCTTCGTAGGCGGCATCCTCCTCCTCAGCGTCTGTTACAGTCATCGATGAGTCGCGAGTCTGCCTCACTACTCGCCGACGCACGGATTCGCCTCCGTCGCTGCTTCTGTGCACAGGGCCAGGCTCGTCAGGCTCGTCCTTGATGACGATCGCCTCTTTTTGGGGTATAGCTGCTGCTGCTGAGTCGCCACCATCCGTTGGTTGCTGCGCCGGCTCTGCTGCACTGTTGGCCTTCTGAGCAGACGGTGGCGCAGGGGGGGTAGCCTCCTCTGCTCCTGCTGCATTGCGAGCAGCTACGATGACGAGACCGTTCGACGCGGCATGGTACTTGGAGGTGCAGCAAAACCATGAGCACACCTGGTTTCCGGTCAGGGGATGCAGACAGCACTGCTTCATTCGCATCTGCTGGTGTAATGGAGGCCGTGCGTGGCTGACTGCCACGAGCATCCTCGGCTTCCATCTCTTTGGAATGTGGATCAGGCGGGGGAGACGCCGAAGCCCCATTCCGAGTGGGGCTAGACCTCAAATCAGGGCTTCGGCTTGGCTTGCCTGACAGCGCGTCAGGAACATTGTGAGCGTGCAAGGGACGCCCATCTGCGCCAGGAGACACAGTGAAGCCAATCTTTCTTGTTGTTTCGTGGTGCGAAGCGGTGTCACTATTGCTGCTGACGAATGCTGCCCTCTTGCGTGCGTTTGATACTTCAGGAGCTGGTGAGGGAGACGCATGCTGCTGCCTTGCGTCCCTGTTGTTCAAGCGGAAATTACCAGACTGCCCTGCATACGATATCCTTTGATTGCATGTTGCAAGCGATGCCTCATTTAGCAGAGCAACATCGGGTAAGGGAGGCGTGGCGACAGACTACGAGATCGCACACTTCCACACTCCTGCTCACACGCAGAGCTCACACGCAGATGCAGCAGCATCAAGCCACTTTCACACTGTTCAGGTATCAGGCCATTACATTTCCAAGCTGAAAATTCTGCTTACCTTGGTGACCTCGGCATGTGCTTGTGATTTCTGACAGGCGCGCGAAATTCTTCGCCTTTTTCGCCACAGGCTCTGTGAGCTCGACGACTCGTTTGTCGTCTCCACTGTTCTTGATGGGGAACATTCTTAAATGAGTTTCGTAGTTGTTCTTGCTGCCAAACAGCGGACTTCAGATGTCGTTTACCTGCTGTGGCCAAATAAGTTGAACCATGGCCATTGCCTCGCCACATCCACCACATGTAGCTCGCATTGTGACCAAAACTACTCCAATATAGCTATGGTTTTTTCCACATCACACATCGCAAGATACGGCCGTGCGGCAAGCATGCACAGGCGAACGCAAACACGGAGCACTACGAAAACTCAGCGCATTTCTTTGCAAATCGGCTGGCATCTGACATGTTACTCTTGTCGCCGATTCATACCTTTTACGACTCAACACGTTGCAGCTTTTGGAGTCCAGCATCCCCGGATCCGCTTGGTGTCATTCGCAAGAGCATTCGCAAAAGCAAAATGATGCCGTACACACATGCAGCCCCGTATCAGCATTCATCTAGCTTACGTACCTCCTACAAGCAGCGTGCTAGTGTAAAACGTTCGACTGTGTGCAGTCAGACCTGCAGTCAGATTCGCCTGGTCGAGCCAGGTCAGCAATGTACCTGCTGAAGACTGGACGAATCCGGGCAGATGGGACGGCTGAACCTTACTACAACAAGTGATCCGTCACAAACCTCATGCCGCGCTGAGTTGTGTCACTTGCGTCTGCTCTCGTTAGTTCGTGGGCTTACATGGACATTCTCGACATGTCAGCAAAAGCATGTCAGCATGGACAGTCCTGGCGCATTATTGCGATGCTGTCCTTAGCATGCAAACGCTGAGTACTACATCCATCGTTGTAGCTGAATTCACTGGGCCTGATCATTCGTGATCTATGCACGACAGCGCATGTTTACATGGCGAAATCATGGCTCAGGCGTTAGTGGTGCGCTGCGAGCTAACCAAGAGCGGTGAAATTGTCACAAGAGTGTTCGAGCACCAGCCTATTTCTGCAACCTCTATAGAGCTCCATGTTGGGGACCACCTGGTCAACCGCTGTTCTGTGTTACGAGATTTGAAGCACGTTCTGGGCGAGGCACCATTACCTCACGCTGATCCACGAAGCTTCCGACTATGGCTTAATGGAGAATACGATGGGCAATCAGATTTCCGAGCTGCTTTAGGAGCACTGCAGGTGCGTCATGCAGTGCACAAGTAGTGATTGGTCGTTCGTCTCATGCACGCTGCAGCGGCCCATGGCGCATTCCACTTGGAACAAACGTTGTTGGGAATCAGCTTCCAATGAGTAAGAAACTGCACGCAGATCGCAATATTTCTCGGGGATGATGGACAGGATGAATGGGCTCGCATTGCGGGGATACTGTTATGCGGTTCCCTAGCTGATGGTCTGCAGGCAACGGGGACATTACCACATGCCGTACGCCTCGTTGAAAGCTTGGGTGACGATGCGCTTGACAAGGTAATCAGCGCAACACCGCTTGACTATGTCCTAGCAGAGTTCAGCGAAGCAAGCCACATCAGAGCCGTCCAACTACGGACACATTATGATGACTCCGGGCCGCATCTCACCATCGAGCTATCTGAGAGGTTCTCGGACTCTCATGCTGCAGCTCTGATTGCGGCGGTCACCAGTCGCTGCAGCAGTGTGCAGCATACTTCTGTCACATTGCGCCCCAGCTGGCTGGCGTTCCCCCCAGGCACGCCCAGGCCTCACCCCGCTCTCAGCGGCAAGGCCTCCACAGCGTGGGGCACTCCATTCGTGAATGCCGAGCGCTGGAATGGTGCGGTCACAGCCGTGGCACAGGCACTGGCAGCGATGCCACAGCTATCTCACCTGTACTGCCCAACCTGCAGCCTGGGAGCTGCTGCGGCAGCATGCCTACCCCTCGACTCCGTCGCCACACTACACCTGCAAGAGAATGAGCTGGGCCAGTCGATGGGTTTCCTCGGAGCTGATCACCGCAAACCCGTGTTTGATAGATTCATCCGCCAGTTGGTCAGCCATGATGTCAGCCAGGTGGCGTTGAACACAGTAATACAGGTGTGAACAACCACACTTCCCGTGCTTGCGCACTTAGTGCGTCGCACTGACATGCCAGAACCACGCCCTGTCACTCGCCATCCTCAGGCAACAGCCCAGGTGCGGTTTCCACGGGCCCCGCCATGTGATTCAGTCGTGGAACTACCATATCTGGAGCTCCGATCATCACGGGCGCCAGATTGCTGATCTAAACCATTTCTTTGTACATTATAAATCATTTATGGATGAGGCGGGTCATTTTGCTACCTCCATAATCAGTCTGACTGGGCCAAACAGCCACTGGCATCGTCAGTACAACGTTAAAACCACGTTCGTCGTCAAACACGCCATCAATCGCGTGTACTCCAATCCTCAGTGTGTGCAGGAACTCAACCTGTCGTCCAATAACCTCGGAGCGGCGATGGTGCCCGCCACCACCACGCCATACCGTGTCTGGAACCGGGACATCTGGCTCGCGCTGCACTGCATGCCCAACCTCACCCGGCTCGACCTCAGCGACAATCAGCTGAGCGTCGAAGACCTGGGCCACATTTTCGAGTCCCCGCACTCATTTCCCCCCCTCCCAATCTCCCCTGGATCCCCCTGGGCCGCCTTTCCCACCGACACACGGAGGCCGCCCGGCCTCTCCCAACTGCAAGACCTCAACGTGTCGAAGAACGAGCTCTGCGGCTGCCTGCGGGACATTCTGAAGAACATGACGCGCCTCACACGGCTCGACCTCAGCGACACCACCCTCCGGGCCGCCAACGCCGCCGACCTCGCGCCCCTGCTGCTACGCATGACGGCCATGCAGTGGCTCAACCTCGGCGGGAACCGCATCACGCGGCGCGCCGCGCCGTCGCTCGGCGCCGCGTTTGCACGCATGCGCAGCCTACGCCATCTCAACGCGTCGGGCCATGTCCTCTTCAACTTTGGCGCCGAAGGTCTGCACCGTTCCCCTGCTTCCAACTGGAATTCCGCATAATTCCATTACATCCCCCCCTGTTTGCATTGCCAGTGCACCGTCTGTACTGGCACGCAGTAGCCAAACCGGGTCTCAGGACCCCGCAATGCATCTCTGTAGTTTTCGATGGCCGTTGTGTGTGCTGCATTTGTGGGATTGCTGTGCGGCCAAGCTGTGATTTTGCACGACCATAAACATCGGCTTCACATCAGCTTCACATCGGCTTCACATCGGCTTCACATCGGCTTCACATCGGCTTCACACGCTATAAGAAGCTTTGTGCTGTTCGCCAGAGAGCGCCATGCTGCACCGCCACTGAAGTCGTTCAGGATGCCTGGGTCAAGCGTAACCCTTTCTGCCGTAGGACGTGCTGCGTTTCTTCACGCTGTGCGCGAACTGAGTGTCGCGTGCGCAGGTGTCCAGTCGCTGGTGTCGCACCTGGGCGGGCTGACAGCTCTGGAGCACCTGGATCTGAGCAAGCAGGGCATGGGCGAGCGGGGCGCGGAGGCCCTCGCGCAGGTAGCCAAGCAGCTCCCGAGGCTGACATGCCTCGAGGTCAGCGGGAATGGGCTTCGCGAGGCAGGCGCCTCCGCGCTGGCGCCGGCTCTGCCAGCCCTGTCTGAGCTGGTCGCACTGGGGCTCGCTGACAACGGGCTGACGGACGCGGCTGTGGCCACGGTGGCGCATGCCGTGATACGGCTGCCGGAGCTGCGGCGCGTGAAGCTCGATGGGAATGTGATGGCCAAATGGAGCTGTGACTGGGGCAAGGGGTTTGTGGGGAAGGATGTGCTGCACCGCTGGCTTGAAGAGTCTTAGAGTGGAGCTGTTCTCAGAGGGACTGCTGCAGTTGTTTGGTGTGTCTGTGGGTAGGCTGAGGGCGAGAGGAGCACCGATGCGGTGCTGGTCTGCATGTGCCATGGGCTGCGTTTGTAGGCGCTGACTGAGCTTGTCTTGGAGTGGATTCTGATACAATTTGTGGGCATCAGCTGTTGATGGTTGGATGGTTGCAAGCACCGAGTCGTGTGTACGCTGACAAATTTCGATATGCTTTCAACGTTTTTAACATGTGTGCGATATACTGCATTCCAGTGTGTACAGCGCCATGGCACGCTGCTGCAGAGGCTGCATGCATGATCTTCACCTCCAAATACTCCGTTGGAGCTGTGTTCGAGAAACTGCTGTACAGCAAATACAGCCGGCACGATTGTACACCCCCTCGGATGCTCGGTAGGGGATATTCACACCGTGAGGTGTGTCGAGTGCGTGCAGAACAGACTGACCATGCATGCAGCAGCAGAGCTGGCTTGTGGGCTTGTGGGGTTGCTCGCCACCAACGACTGGAGCTCCGCGGAGCACCAGACATGCTCGCTATCCTTGTTGGCATTCGCGCAGTGCTACCAGCGTCCAAAGAGTCGTGTGTACACTCTAGCGCCTCGGCCTGTTGCAGCAGCTCTAGCAAGCGCTGGCTGCAAAGCCATCACTGCCCAGGCTCGCAAATGTTGATACCACATTGAGCATTACAAGTCTCTGTGCAAGCTGGCATAGTACATCTGTTTGTAGGCGGCGTTGCTTAGAGGGAGTCATCAATCCGAACACATGTGCCTCCCGCGCGAAGGTTGAAGCTGTGTCGGCATCCACGCAGCGAAACAGGTATGCGATTCTCAAGCCCAAGGGCTCTTTGTCCACGCCTCCGTCGTATGCTATTGCGGCGGCCTTGCGTAAGTTCAGCGCGTGTCATGCAAGTCCCAACTGTGCCTGGAATTCCATTGAACAGCGGCAAAAGCATGCTCTGCCTGGTCGCAGCACGGATCAGTATTGGTTTGTTGGAATCTAATGAATGGGCGTTCATGTCCCCTGAAGCGCTGCGGGCTGTTCACTAGACATGCGTACGTGTCGTTGCTGTCCGGATTGGTCGTCGTCAGTTTCATCTTATACAGCAAGTCAGGCTCAGCGTGATTCCGGTGAGTGCCTTCCGCGTGTGTGGTTGAAACAGCGTGAGATCTGCTGCAGGAGCACCTGACACGACCTGTCATTCCAAAGACCTCAAAATGGGACGGACCAGGAACAGGCCACGGTCAGCCTCAGCAGGAACATCTCCCGCAAAACCGGCGCCAGATCCTGCTGCCCAGGCTGCCGCCAGAACCTCCAAGGGCACAGCCCACAAACCTGTCCAAGGCTTGTTGCGAGCCATGTCTGACCGGCGATCCGGTCATGCACGGCGCCCGGGGGCAGCAGCTACAGGCCGCACAGCAGCCAAGCGGGGCCGTGAGCAACAGGTGGAATCACCAAATGCCCGACAACAGAAACAAGTCAAGACCTCCAGTCCTGCTTCCAGAGGGCACAGTGAGCGTCCAACATCCGCCTCGGCGGTGACTCGCAGCGGCCGCAGTGGCGCGGTCGGTAGGGCGCCCCTCATCCACTCTGACCGCAGCACAGCCCCAGCGGCAGCCACCGCTCCGGAGCCCTCCGCCGCGCCACAGCGCGATCCGAAGCCAGTTTCCTCCAGCAGCGCCCCAGCAAAACCACTGAGCTCCGCTGCGATCAGCATGCTCGGCGCGGCCCTCCACGGCTCGCCGCAAGCGCGGATGAAGGGCGCCAAGCACACCCTGCAAAGAGAAGGGAGGAAGAAGGATCACGCCGTGCTGGCCTCTGGCGGCATGCGGAGGGATGATGTGCCGGCTTCACCCAGAGACTCCAACCCACAAGCTGCAACAGCCGCACCTGATGCGGCTGCGTCGCAGCGGCGCCTCGCAGCGCTGCGCGCCCAGGTGCAGGAGAGTGCCACCAGAGCAGCTGGGAGAGACGACGCCGGCATTCTCAAACGAGTCACGAGGCGCGGCGCCGCCGCCGCCGCGGCTAACGATGCGGCAGGTAGCAGCAGCCCGTCGAGGCGTGTGCGGCGAGAGGTCAGCGCGGACGCGCGTGCTGCGGACGAGGCGAGCCTCGGGCATTTACTACCTGCCCGCCGCCACACTCCAGTTGACGGCGGCCGGTCGCCAGCCGGACACGCATGGACCGATGGTGGCACTGGTGTTCGTAGTTCACAGACGGATGGCGCGGCGGTGCCGCGTCACGGCGCGGCGGCCGCGCGGACCCCACGGGTCGCCACCAGCGCACCGGCCGCTGCGGCCGCGTGCATCGACCTGATTACGCCTGAGGGAGCATTCGCTGTGCCACCGCAGCCTGCTGCCGGTGGCGGCGGTGAGGGTGCGGCGGGCCTGGGGGGGCCGCCGGGCCCCTTACAACAAGGGGCTGCCCAGGCGCACGGCAGGGCCGAACAGCACGGGGCCGACGCCGGATCAGACCACGACGTGGACCACCTCCTACAGGAAGCGATGCATGAGGTAGCGGCAGGAGCTGGGGGCACGGGCTATGACACAGCACGGCCGCGCAAGTCTCCAGGTAAGCGCGGTGAAGCAGGCGGGGAGCCGCAGCTCAAGGCGGAGCCAGCGGATGTGGCAGCGGCACTGGCGCAGCAGCGTGGGGCTGCCGGGGCCCCTGACGATGATGGCGGGCTCGGGCAGCTGGTGGCGGAGATGGAGGCCGCGCTGGCGCAGCGGGAGCGCGGCCTGCAGGAGGCGGAGGCGTTTGTGGCGGGAGCGCCGGCGGCCGCCAGTGCGGCCGCGCGTGCGCAGTTGCCGCGGCTGCGGGAGGCGGTCCGCATGATGGCGCGCGTGCTTGCGGACGTCCGGGCCGGAATTGAGCTCAGGCCGAGCAACGACCTGGTGCATGTGCCCGCCAGCTCTGCAACGCAGGAGGAAGCCGCGGCTGCCGCGGATGTGGTGTGCGTTGATGGAGGGTCTGATCAGGTGCTTGTCGACATGCTGTGTGCTGGTATGCGGGCTGGTGCCGTGCTGCCTTGCTTTGCGCGGTCTATGCATGTGATGCATGTCATGACATCTCTTTGATACGGTGTTGATGATGATGTATGGATCGTACCAAAGTTCTCAGCCAGGCCTGTTGCTGCATGCATTCTGCGCCAAACCCAATCACCACGCACATTGAGGATCGGCGGCTGCGCTCAGCGTGCTGAGCACGCTGTGCTGCCTCAGGAGGCCACGGCCGATGACATGGCGGCCTCAGTGTCGCCACCACCGCCGGAAACTACGCCGCAGCAGGCGTCTCCGCCGCCGTCAAAAACTGCTGCTTTGCTCCCATTTTCTAGCGCGGCTGGTGGAGCGTTCGCGACCCCCGACGACATCGCGCCGCTGGCCGCCGCCGCCGGCCGCACGCCGCTGCACTACGAGATTCTGGAGCTCATGCGACACTCCACGCCGAGCGAGGAAACACTCGACGACGTCGCCCGCGTGCTGGACGCTGTGCGCCTCTCACCTCCCCCCATTCCGCTCTCCCCGTGCAACTGAACCGATGAGATTCGGTGTGTGTAGCAGCTGCATTGCCGGTAGCAATCGTAGTGTTGTAGCCGTATTATACCCTCGCCCACTCGCACGGGCTTGGCAGCCGCTGCGGCGATATATTATCGGTAGCACCTGTAGTCACAGCACGCATTGCGTGCACAGCATGGGCATCACGCGCAGCATGCCCGCTGCGTCTTACGCGGGAAGTTTGCATGCATGAACAACTGGACCCGAACAGACCTGACTGTAGCTGTCCAGCACACTGACAGGTACAGTGAGATACGTTACAGGGGTATGCTCCAAGGCGGTAGAACACACAGGCAAGATTCATGGCAATGCATCAAACACATGACCATGGCAGAGTGCCATAAACACACTGAAACAAAACAGCTCCAGAATCGCGCTACAGTTTCCTCGAAACGTTCTCTCACTCTATTCTCTTGTTGCTGCTCACGGTACGGCTCACTACACACCGACAGGTGCAGTCGCGGCACCGACTGGCATTGATCTCTTTCAGGATATCACACATTGAAATGCTGCGGGCGGTTTTCTTCTGCTCTTGGGTGGTGGCAGCTGCAGCTGTCATAGCGTACTTGCACGTGATGGGTGCTTGTGATGCACACCAGAACCAAGTCCAGAATGTCACGCCATCTCTCCTGTTTGTTCGCGCTGCCTTTTTATCACGTGATATAGTATGGAGTACAGTATTTCACGTGCTGTGTATCCCACTCGCCCTGCCCTGTGCTGCAGCAGAGCGTTACGTGACAACCATCTTATGTCCCCACGGTGGCAATATGCCTTTGGCCCTGCGCTAGTCTGCGTGAGGCCGATCTCACACCGGCGAGCCGCACGCAGCGTTCGTGCTATGACAGGGTGCTATGCTGCGCCACGAACTCAGCACCTGCACAGCCCTGTTACCATATCATCGCAGACTTATGGACCTCATTGTCGAACAATCGCGCTCTGACACGCCCATCTACGCCAGTACACGGGGGAATGCTCAACCGACAGACTGGTGTTGAGGGGTTCCATATTTCGAGGGGACACGGAATCCCCTGTTCTGTACCAACGCTCTGGCCGACGTGCTCAGGTGAACGAGGCGATTGCGCCTGTGCTGCCTGGCGCGCATGCTGTGCTCTTCGGCTCCCTGCCGGCGGGCCTCGCGCTGCCGGTGTCAGACATCGACGTCGTCATTGTCGAGGACCGCCCCTCGACTCCGCTGCCGACGGCGGCTGGCTACGAGAAGGGCCACCGCCCAGCCGTCGCCAACCAGCTCCGGAAGGTCCGCCGCCCTGCCACTTGTCACCACGCCGAGCGCTTGTCACCACGCCAGCCGCGTGTCACCATGTCGGCCTGCCGCTCGTCGGCAATCGCTCAGGGTGCCTGCCGCTTGCCAGAGTACCATTGCTTACCCTATCCTTGCACACTGTCCTGGACCGCCGTATCAGACTTGCTCTCAATTGCTCTTAAAGGTCTCGATTAACGCTGCTGTAGTTGGAAAAGGTCGGCCAAACACTTCGAGATGGGGTTCAATATTTGGCGGGAGGACGTTAATGCCCCGTCACTCGCAACGAGACTGCTTGCCTCTGTGTTCTATCACCTTTTGGAGCATACCTCTGTAACGTTTCCTACACTTGCAGCGGCCGTCTGCTTTCCTGCTGTTGCCCTCGCTGCCGGGCTCTTGCTTTCATCTCCGTGTAACACTTGCAGCGAGACTGTGTGCCACACAACTCACCCGTCCATCTCTGTGCCGTGCTGTGCTATGATGTGCTGGGTAGATCACGCTGAGTCTGAGGGGCGTCAGCACCAGCATAGACAGGATGGTTGAGCAGCCCTTCTTGTGATGTGGCAACGGCGTGCGGCTCTCAATTCAGCTGGAGAGGCCGCTGCTCATGCTCATGCGTGTGCGCCTGTGTCTGCAGGTGTCAGAGGCGCTCATGGAGGCGGGACTTCACGCCGCGAGCACGGCGTTCCTGATCGACAAGGCACGCGTGCCGCTGCTGAAAACGCGGCTGACCGTACCGGGCAGCGGCCGGCGGCGGCGTGTCTTTGCAGACATCTGCCTCGGCGTCGTTCACGGCACGCAGGCTGTCGCCCTTGCCCGCGAACAGGCGCGTCTCCTCCACATGCATTCGCGAGCACGCTCCGCCACATGCTTTCGCGAGCACGCTCCGCCACCAGAACGCTCCGCCACATGCATTCGTCAGCACGCTCCACATGTGTTCGTTCGGAGCCATCACCGTCACCGCGGTGTTGCTGATGCCTCAAGGTGCGTTGCAATGTATCACCATCGCGTTGGCACCTTTTGTATAGCACACACACACGCACCAGCACGCAGCCCCGTTGCACAGCCACGAAGCACTGTTACAGGGCCATGCCTGCTGCATCAATACAGTCTCGTCATGTTATACTCGCGCATGTGATGACTCAGCCCTGCCTTCAATCCATATCAAAGCCACATTTCCTACCTGGCTCATGCTTGCAGCCGTCTGCTGTCCATGCTACCTTCACATTGACTGCCTTGCATGACACGATCATCCGCCGCGTCACCCACAACCCTGAGCAAACATCACAGCCCTGCAACGGCTCAAATCAGGCGGCACAATTCGGATGCACCGCCGCGTACACCCGGTGTGAGTCCGGCCGGCTGCAGGTGCGGCGGATCAAGCCGCTGCGGCCGCTGCTCATCTTCCTCAAGGCCTTCCTCAAGCAGCGCTCCCTCAATGAATCCCACCAGGGCGGCCTCTCCTCCTTCTCCCTCCTCAACATGGTGCGCCGCCCACACTCCCAACCCTCCATTTGCATGCCAACACCGCAATCTCTTCGAGTGTGTCACTTTCATGTCATGTCATTCATCTCAGGCCTCTGTTTGCCGAAGGCCTGTGTTGGTTCACGGGTGTACTCGCATGCATCTGTTCACTGTACTGTGGCCACGGTGTCGCTGGGAATCTCAGATGCGCGCGGAGCACCACAGCGCTGACACTGCTGCCGGGCCACAGCGCTGACGCAGCAAAACGCTGATACAGCAAAGCTGACATGGATGCCGGGCTCAGGTGATCGCGCACCTGCAAGAGGAGCACATGGCGCCCCCAGTCAAGGTGGACGACTTGCCGGAGCTGGAGTATGGCGTGCCACAGCAGCTCGCGTTCCCACGGCAGCTTGCGGCAGAGGCCGCCGCGGACACCGTGCGCTGCCCCTGCTCTGTGTCGCTTTGCTCTTTGTAATCATAGATGATCCTACAGTCGATGCCAGCTTGCTCTGTGTATTCCGAAAGTACCGCGCTACCGCTCATGAACCCGATCCTGCTGAAGCTCTATTGCGTCCGACTGGGCAGCCCAGTCTGTCAGCCCCACACCGCTCATCTTGCTGTGCCACAGTGCCAGCAGCGAGTAACCCGCAGTGCGGAGAGCTCCGGCTCCGGCATCAGCGCAGTGCTCCAACAGCAGCGACGACGGCATCAGGCACTGGCCGCAGCGACACCGGAGCAACTGTGGTTTCAGCTCTGCTGCTTCATCCATTCCGGGCAACACTGCTCACTCCATGCGGGGCTAGGCCCTGCCACGGTGCCCCGCACATCGGCTGGTTTATCGGCGCCCAGGACACATGGCATGCATGACTCCGCCCCGTCCACGCCGACATGTCGCGACAACAGATCCACGCTGTCACTGCACACGCGGCATGCATGTCCCCGCCCAGTCCACGCTGAAAACAAATCCACGCTGTCACTGCACACGCGGCACGGCGCCGGTGCAGGAGACGATGCTGAGCAGCGTGTGCTGGGACGTCGACATCGGCGCTCTCGCGCTGCGCTTCCTGCAGCGCTTCGGCTCCGCCTTTGACCTCCGCGAGTGTGGCGTCAGCATCCGCCTCGGCGGCGTCGTGCCGGCGTCGCGCATCAAACCCCCAGCCGCCGCCGCCGCCAACGCCCGCCGCCACATCGAGCCGGCCGAGGGGATCGCGCTCGAGGACCCCCAAGTGCGGCCCGCTTCTCCACCTTGCGCCCTATCTGAGCCGCTCCATCTGAGGTGCTGCATCTGTTGGGGCAACGCGCGGTACAAGTCAGCCGGCTCATGCCACCACTCACCATCGTTCCTGCTTCCCCTGGAGCCGCTGGAGCCGTGTCATACCACTCGCTGTTGATTGCGGCTAACAGCTGCCTTGCCATTCCCCTTCCACATGCATTTCACGTACCACAGAACGGTATTGGCCATTACTCTTTGCTTGACTATTCAGCACTCTCGCTACTTTATCTAGTCAGC
>JALKAD010000048.1:14009-36729 GCA_024500015.1 Ulva compressa | reverse complement strand
TTTCATGTTTCATGTTTCATGTTTCATGTTTCGTTGTGACAGTGGAGCCAGTTGTGGAGCCAGTTGTGTGCGCCCCTGGCAGGCTGGCGTCTGATCCCTTGGCCGCACGTCAGCTGGTTGACTGATTTGACACAGACCGCCACTGGCGGCTGGCGGCTGCCGGCTGAAACATAAATATGCGGACCTGAAGCTGCCACGTCACACATTCCATGGGGAGCACAACTGGGTTGAGCACACAGCTGGGTCGGTGCTGCGGGTGTGCTGCGGGTGTGCTGCGGGTGTGCTGCGGGTGTGCTGCGGGTGTGCGGGCTTGCTGCGGTTCATGTCAATGTGCAGGGTGACTGTGCTGCGGTTCATGTCAGTGTGTTACACGGAGATACACACATGAGCCCGGCAGCAGCCCGGCAGCGAGTCAATCAGTCTTCATGTCAATGTGCAGGGTGACTGTGCTGCTTGCAATTGTGATTATTTGTGTTGTTCCATGCTTTCTTCCCTCGGGCTGCACACGTGGTATGGCATACCACCCGCGCCCGCATGCTGTACCCCAGCATGGTACCTGTCGCCAGGCCCCCCCATGCGGACAGCTGACTAGCCGCTGCATGCATGCAGCGTCCGGAGTGCCGCGGTGCGCATGGGTGGAAGAGGTCGGTTTCTGCACGGCGACCGTGGCGGGTGCGACCGGCGACCGCTTCCTCGCGATCAACGCCGGAGCCGCCGCTTGCCTCGCCAACTCTGACGACTCTGGCACCGCCGGCTGTAACCTCGGTGCGTCGCCCGGCTGGCTGTTCAAGAGGCCTCGGGGGTTGGGTTTGCTTGTCTCTCGATGTTTTATTTTGCCCCGCTCCCCGGCCCGTCTCAAGGCCTCCTGGGTTTTCGCTCATGTTTCTTCGTCATTCGCCTGCAGTCCTGCGGCCGAGGCACCTGTGTCCGGAGCGCGTGAATCCGGAACATCGGACATGATCCACCGTGCAGCCTGTTGCAGAACTGGGCCCATATTGATTGCCCCCTGTGGCCCCTGAGGCCATGGCTGAGGGGCCCTGTCCCAGTCATGAGTCAGGCAGGCCGCACAATTTTCGCCTTCACGCAGACCTGGCGAACCGTGCACGGGCATGGCCGGTGGCTGTGCCCATGATTGTCCGGTCATGCAGCAGTGCAACCACCGCTGAACGGCCGCCAGAAGAGGCCAGAAGCGTTCAAGCACCATGGCCTCAGCGGCGCTCAACTCAAGCTCAACACAGTCTGCGCTCACATTGCGGCGCACAAACGCTCGCACAAACGCATGCTCACAATGTGTGTCTGGTGTGTCTGGAGTTGCAGCCGTGGCGGGCAGAGTCCGGCCGGTTTCTGAGTTGAGAGGTTGTGCGGCGGATGTGCTGCTGGCACGACGCACAAACAGCAACACCCTTCAACACAGACGCTCACATTGCGTGCAGAGACGCCGGTATGCCGAGACGTGGACTTTGTACAGTCGGGGCTCGCGATGTGCCTGCCCCTGAATGCCAAGTTCCGTTCCGGGCAGCAGTTCTTCCACTCCTTCACGCGCTTCGAGAACTGCGTCGGCCGCAGCTCACCGGAATGTACGAAGGTGCAACCCCCAACTCGTCCCAGGAGAATTCAGTGCGTGACTGTAAGAGAGATACGTTACGTAAGCAATGGCGCTGATCCTTATCACACCGTTCCTTACCACACCGATTCACATGCCACCCAGCTCACGCGATCCATCCGCGTGATCGTATAGCACATGTTCGTACGTGTAGGTTCGCACTGGCATGTATGACGCCCTCGGATGCTCAGAGTGTGCGGCCATCTATGAGCGCTGCATCAGCTTTGCCACCGACTGCTACAAGGCGATGACGGCGGAGCTCTGCGCAGACGCTGACATCATCGTGCGCGCGGACCGCGGTACCGCCGCCAACACCAGCGCCGCCGCCGACTACGGCATGCTCGGCGGCTTCGATTTCGGCGAGGAAGCTCTAGAGGAGGACCTGCAGAGCGTCGCGCGTGTCCCCGGCGTGCTGAGCCCGGAAGAGGCCGCCGCGGCCGGCGAGGCCAGTGTGGCGCCGACTCCCGCGGCCGGCGGCATGGCGGCCGCAGCCGCCGCCGCGGCCGTGCTGCTACTGCTGCGCTGACAGCAGCGGCCGCCCGCCCTCCCTGACAGGCTTGCGTGCTGTGGTCTGGTAGGTAGAGGGGAACACGGGCTGGGTGGGTGGGTGGGGGTTAGGGTGGGGGTTAGGGGCTGCAGGACATGGGGGGGGAGCGTTTATACGCGTAAGTGCGCCGATGACCCTGGCAGGCCGCTACAGTACCCACGGGGTGTCGGGGCGCAGCACGCAGCACGCACGCGTCGGTGCGCATTAGTTTGTGACAATACTTTCCAGCAGAACGTTTTCGATGCCATAGTTTTACGCCCGTGTGTCACGCTCGGGGCGTCCTGTCCGGGGGCGGTTGGGCACTGCCAACGGTGACGAAGCGGGACGGGGGGCGGCGGTAGGCGGGGGTGCCGCACACGATTGCTGCTGCCTGTTGTGGCGGCTGAGATCAGCGACCAAACATCTCTGACACGGGTCGATTCTGATGTCTACAGGTGCACCCTCGTAGCACACGGCGCCCGCGATCTGACTCGGAGCACGTCTCAGAGGCGCCATTGACTACCTTGGTAGTTTAGACTATGCTGGCTGCAGAGAGTGCTGGGGCGCAGCAGCGCAGCCAGGGTGCATGCGTTTTCACGTGATAGGGGTAGGGTGAGCCGTCGCGGCCCAGGTGCAGGTGAGGGACATGTGTGCACAGGGGCCGGTGGCGGGGGATGGGGGTGCGGGGTTACACCCGAGTTACACTTGATTTCTGACTGCGGGTTCTACAAGCAAACGATTCTGCAAGCGGGTTTGATAGGCTTACGAATTAGTAGGCAGGCGGCAGGTGTGTTTGCTCCTGCTGCACCACAGGATAGACTCGAGCGCGCATCAGCACAACAGCACTGCGGGCTGCTATTAACTGACGACGTAGATTTCCGGGACTGACTGCTGTCCGACGGATGAATTGCGGGGTATCTAACTGGTGTCCGACGGACGAAGTGCTGGGTAGCTGACAGAACGGTAGGGTAGTTGACAGTGAGAGATACGGCGCGGCAGGGGCACAGAAGTAGGAGGGCAGGAGATGTGTGGTGGCGCAGGTGATAAGCAGGAGGGCAGGGGTGCTGTGGCGACGCAGGAGACAAGCAGGCCGGTAGGAGATGTGTGGTGACGCAGGCGCCCCTGCACCCCACCGGCCGCATACGGCTCCCTCAGTGGCGATTTAAATACCCCTTGGCACCGTCGCCTGGGAAAAGGTCCCTTGTTAAAGGTGTGTTTTGTCAAAATTCCCTGGGAATTTGTCCGCGGAACACGAGGAAGTGGGGGTAAGGGGGGGGAGGTGTGTGCTGTGGTATGTCGGCGGATGTGGACGTGGTTGGATGCGGCATGCACGGCCGCCGGGCTGGCCTTGGGGGCATGAGCATGTGGCCACATGTGGTGACCGGTTGTGCAGAGACCGCCACGAGTGGTGTGTACAGTCACTTTGCCACAGTGTACAGTCACTTGCAGTTTCTGTGTCCCTAGAAGTCTGGAAGTCACTCTGCCACAGTGAGCCAAGCTGGACGCATAGTGGCCGGGGGGTGGGGGGTGTCCGGTGTGGGGTGACCGGTGTGCCACCGCGTCTGCCTGTGCCGCACCCATACTATAGTATGCGCGATCCCAGCTTAGCTCAAGAAACGTGCTGACATGACGCCCTCACAGCACTGGGGGGGTGCTGATGACGGCCTCGCCCGGGGGTTTGGCCTGGCGCGGGGTACCGAAGCAGGTGGGGCTGCACGCCGCGCAGCATGACGCCGCACAGGGGCGTGGCGTGATAGGGTAGGTGTCGGGGCTCAGTGCATGCATGAGGATTTGTGCGAGAATAACGGGAGCTGGCCGGTTGCAGCCGCATCGTGCTGGGCTGCGTGGAAGGTGAACGGACAATAGGGCGTGCTGTGCGTGGCAGGCGTGACATGCGTGCTGGTGCCGACGCCGTGACTGATTTTCAATGATCCACCGCAGTTTGGCTGTTGCGTAGGAGTGTGCACATGTGCTGAGGCCAGGGCCGTGCTGGGCTAGCGCCGTGCTGGGCTAGCGCCGTGCTGGGCTAGGGCACGTAGGATGTGCATGGGCATCTGTGTAATCGAGGCTCCGCCTGGAATCACTGGGTGTTGGGCAGGCAAGCATTGTGAACCGTTCATGGAGAGCTGTTGATCGGCACCAGTACCCGCCAGCGCATGACATGACATATCGGCAATCCACACCCAAAAGGCATCTTGGAGTAGTGGCATCGTGGGATTGCAAGCCCTGCTGCTGACATGGGCTACCAGGCATGCCCACAGGCCGGGGCGGAGCCCAGTTTGGTCACACAGAACGCTGCGCCGCACAGTAACATGGCCCGTACTTGTTATAGGAAACATCTCCACCGGCTTCTGCCACACCAAGAATGAGCTGCACTGGCCATGCCAGGTACAATGAACAGAAAGTCCTGGACTTCATAATCATGTTGGCTTCCAGCAGTATTAATCAACTGAACCAGCTCCAAAATGAGCAGCTGAAATCAACGCTGAATGAGTAGCACGTATCTCAAATCAGCCCGCAAACCCACAACTCGTTCCACAATTTGTGGCACAAACCCACAACTCGATCACCATGCGTGCACAATCTCTTGTGCTGCGCGCACACAGCTGTGTTGGCCAGCTCTCAAGCGTGGCCATGTACTCATCATTCTGCCAGCCTGTCATTCATGCATGCGGCTGGCACCACTGCCCTCAATCGTCCCCCACTTTCCACACCACACATGTTATGCCCCCCTAGGGAAATCACACTTCATGCTCTGCGGCGCCCGTCAACCTGAACGCGACGCAGCGCTACACATCGCTGCACGGCATGCCGCAAACATCGACCTCGAACATGTTGAACAGCCGCAAACATCTTGAACACCGCAAACATCGTAAACACAAAACCCTCAACCCGAATGCACGCCGTTCACCTCCCCGATCATTCATTGACCATAATCATCAGTCCTGGCGGCGCATGCTGAGCCACCGTACAACTTTGGTGCCGCGGCCCAGCAGCGAGGAAGTTCAGCAACAAAACACAGGCCAGCGAACGAAACACAGGTCAGCGAACAAAATACAGGTCGGTCAGCGAACAAACCCCTGAACCTCAACCCTAACCACAGCTGCCATGGCGCTTAGCAATCAGCCCGGCGCTGCCTCCCGGCCGGGTGGCCGTCTGCGTCGTCGGGGCTCCCTTCAACGCCATGCTGTGCGTGCTGTGCCATGCTGCATGCTGCTCCATCGATCACAACCACCGCCACCTCGGCAGATGCGGCAGAGCCTGCTGCCGTCGACGCCGGGGACCCCGGCGGAAACGGCAGCCCTGCTGAGTCAGCGGCGTCGGCGTCGCCGTGCAGCGCGCCCGCAGCACGCAGCAGGCTCGCGTGGCGCGAGGGGGTGAAGCGCTGGCTCGAAAAGTCAGGGCCGGGGGCCGCGGCGGCGGAGACTGCGGAGCGGACGGAACCCTGTGCATGGCGGGCGTGTGCGGCGAGGCCGTGCACGAGGTTGGCGAAGGACGTGCCCATCTTGCGCGCATGCGACTCCAGTGCCAGCCTGACCTGTATTACGCTGCGCATGCTGTGCACCACAATCGCACTGAATCCTATCACTGACAGGCTGTCACACATGTAAACACAGCACCCCAGTCTGCCACTGCGACAGACACGCACAACGTTGCAGGCCAGCCTCAGACGAGCGGCACGCGGTGGGTGTGGCATGTGCCGTCACCATGCTGTGCCACTCAGCATGGCACAGCATGCACAGCACATGCCAAGGTGCACCCTGAGAGCTCGTGCGTTGAGCCACAATTGCTTCTGCTCGCAGGGCACAGCGCCTTCATGTAGCCACAGTACATGTAGTCACACCATATGCACACACCATGCCAGAGCACCGGGTGGCCAGGCCACGCGGCATCACAGCGCATGCACAGCATGAACCGCACAGCAACACAGGCGCGGGCCTCGGTGTGGCCGCACGTGGTGCCCATGCATTTGGTGCCCATGCGCTGCATACAGAAATCGCATGCATAGCACGCATAGCACACATCGCACAGGAACAGAGCCGCGCTCGCCGCTCAACCGAGCCGTACCTGCAGTAGCTGCGTGAGGAGGCCGGCAGGCCGTGTGCAAACAAATAAGAACCCCTAAAACAAATTGACAGTTCTGGCGCACCTGCGGCAGCTGCTTGAGGAGGCCCAGCAGGCCGTGCAGGCCGTCGGCGTGCCGGGAGGAGTCCTGCAGCTGCGCAAGGATGATGGCTACCAGGGCGTTCTGGTATGACACGGTGCCGTGGTCAGCGGCGGCACCGCTGTGCGGCAGCCAGTTCTGAAGCATGGACGCCTCAAAGTGGCCGGGCCGCACGATGAGGTCGCCGCGGCGGTTGATGATGACACGATGGCCGGCGCGCTTGTAGACACCCAGGAGCTGCATGCATGTGCACGCCGTCCCACACTGGACTGTCTGGATAGGCAGAAGTGGCGAGCAGAGTCCGCGGGGTTTCTGGGTTACGAGGTAGTGTTTTCGATGCGCTAATTGTATCGCCGACCCTGAGAAATATCCAGGCTTACGCTCATTGGACAGCCCGGGCGCCTGGATTTCGGTAGTACTGGAGCTGACAAAGCTGCCCCTCGAGCTCTGTTGCGGACACGCGGTATACGTCACAGCATGCCACAGCACGCCACAGCACGCGAGCTCACTGAATCTTGCGCACTTGCAGCCAATCACTATGCGTACAACGCATGGCAGCCCAGCCGCCGGGGGCGCACCTTCATGCCCCTGGTCACCACGTCCTGGTCGTTGATGACGTGCCACGTGTCTGGCACCAACTCTTCAACTTCCTCTGCCAGAGCATGGTTCCCGATCCTCGGACACCCGAAAGTGTAGACAGCCACGCGCTCCGGCAGCAGATCGAGGCTATGCACGATGTCGATCGATGCCAGCTGCGCCACCGCGCCACCCAGGGAGTGTCCGGTGCACAGAACCCTGACCGCGCCAGGGTTTGGCGCGCCGTCGAGGATCTCGCGGACGAGGGAGAGCACCGCAGCGTGCACGCCGTGCGCGCGCCAAGTCGTCAGGAAGCCCTTGTGGACACAGGGCGTCCGGCCTTTGTACTTGCGCAGCGGGGGATGCGGGATCTGAAGGAACTGCATGCATGGGTATCTGTAACAGAAGAGCACCCTATGTACCTGAGCAAAACGACCTGGGCAGCTCCAGACGAGTCGGCCGTCACTGCGAATCATACAAGCCCGCCCCTGTGCAGGCACCGGGTCGGCCGCGGGGGCAGGCACCGGGTCAGCCGCGGGGGCAGGCACCGGGTCAGCCGCGGGGGCACAGCACAGCACAGCACAGCACAGCACAGCACAGCACAGCACTGCGCACGTTGGCATCTTGCACAAAGTTGACCATCTCCTTTGTCCCACGGAAGGTGAGGAGGATCACAGAGTCGCTCCAGGCCACCAGCGCCTTGGTGCCGCAGGCGCGGTCGTAGAACAGCCGCCGCTTGCGCAGCCCGAACAGCCGCATTGCCGCGTCCATCTCCCCAAGGATCTCCCGGATCGGCGCCGGCATCGCCGCCAAGCTCACCCCCTCCGCCCCTGCCACCTCAGCGTAGGAGTAGATGATCACACTCCAGAAGAAGAGTTTGATCGCCGTCTCGAAGCAGAACATCGGAGCGCGCGCCAGGTCGGCGGCAATGGCGGTGCCGGGCGCGACGGCTTCGCGCCGCTTTGCGCGGCGGCGTGGCATGTCAGCCTCCGTCCACGCAAACTGCTGCAGCAGCGCGGCGGGGAGCGTGTGCTGCGTGGCGAGGAAGTCGTGCGACCGTGGAAAGGAGAGGTTGAAGGAAACCATCTGCACGGCCACCATGCATTGTTGTCTTTGAGCGCTTGATCCGCCGCAGGTGCGGCACAAAATGCCACTGGCTCAACCCATAACCCTCGCCAGACAGTGGTCGATATTGATGCACTACTGACGTTCATGCATTACAGATGTTGAGTCATTCAGAATCGGCTCTAGACAACAACCAGGTCCACGACGAAAGGCAACGCGAGGGTCGCGATGCATCAGAAGCAGGCACACGCTGCAGACACGGGAAACTGTACTGTATGTGAAAACAATGTAGTGATAAAACGAAATTTAGCGTAAATACAATGTAAACGTAATTCCGTGTAAACGTTCTGGCAGTAGTGGTGAGCAAGGGGTGCTTGGGGCAGCGCAGCATGGGAAGCTGATAATATAAACAGCACAGCACGGGGAGCGCAGCATGGGGCTGGAGCGGGGCAGGGGCTGCACCTGGAGGCAGACGATGGTGAAGGTGACGGGCGGCGCGCCGAACCAGGTGAGCGCGTAGTTTACGCACGTGTTGGTGCCGACAAACCAGGAGAGGGTGACCCCCACGAGCAGCATCAGCACGATGCCGCCGTTGTACCGGAACTGCACAATTCTGTATTTCAGGCATTTCGCATGGTGTCAACATGCATGAGTTTGCCGATCATGGTGATGCCGATCAATCAAACGTCCGCCGACTCGGCTCCCTGTGCTGGAGAAGGTACACATGGATTCGGCGTACATGCACGCCACTGTCGCACATGTCCGCGCCTGCACGCAGATTGCCATCATGCATGAACAATGCAAGCAAATGGTATTAGCGATGCAGCCGCATGACCATGTTCCTGACACGGCCAACCGTAGGGCACTCGCGGGGGGGGGGGGGGGGGGGGTTGGATTCGCACCTGCAACCGCACGACCATGTTCATGACGCGGTACTTCTGGTAGAGCTCCCCTGACAGCTGCCGCCATGCGCGCAGCAGGTAAAACGCGTACAGCACGAAGCACGCAACCGTCCCGGGCAGCACGACGATGACGGCAGCACGCAGCGCGGGTGAGATGGCGCAGCGCGCGTGCGCGCCCCACGTGCAGGCCTGGCCGTCCGGCAGCCGCACATGGAAGGTGCGGCCATCGTCGATGCCCATCGCAGTCACCCACACCACAGTTGCTGCAGGATGCAAGGCGCATCAGCATGCGCAGCATGTGTAGCACATCAGCTTTGTCATGCGGGGAGTGACGCAGCCACTGGGGACAGGGACAGCAGCAGCTGTGGCACACCTGTGACAGGCACCCAGATAAAGAGCTTCGGCCAGTGTATGGTGACAGGTTCGTCCCAGACAGCTCCATCGGGTCGGTCTGGGCGCCGGACGAGGTTCGTGCCGTGAGACTCTGCCACCAGGATCACCAGGACGGTGGCCCAGCACACCCACACCACCGCGTCCACGAGCGGCTGCACGTACCGGCTTTTGCAGAAGGTGGACGGGTCAGCCAGGAGGACGGTGTTCATCGTGAGCTGGCCAGCGATGATCGTGGTGATGAGGAGCCCCCGGACAGTTGCGTTCTGCAGAGCGCCCTGGCATCTGACAGCAGAGCAGGAAAAGCTGTGATTGTCTTGACTGTGTGGATTGCTAGTTTTGCGTATGTAACTGTATGTGCAGGTTTACTGTCAGCTCAGCCAGTTGAACACAGGCATGGGAGAAACATGAGAGGAGAAGGGCTGGAGGCTTGGCCCAGGTCGCCTCGCGCGAGGCGGATAGCTCGTGTGCAATAAGAATTGCTATAAAATACCTGTACTGCGCCAATTCGTCTCTTGGACCAGGTCATGCCACGCCTGTAGGACTGCACAAGTCTCCAGGTCCAGATGGAGAAGACAGAGAGCAGCGTCGTCAACAGCACTGCATTGGAGGCCACTTGCACGATCACAAATGTACGATTTAGCACGAGCCATTTTTGTGCTTTGGACGACTCCTTTATCACTGTCAGCGCGATCAAACCGAGCACTCCAACAAGAATCGCCAACTTCAGCGCAAAGATCGCCCTCTGCAAGAGCCGCTACGTTGGACACAATATAGGACATGCTCATGGGATTGCGTAGTGAGGATAGGACGCACGCGGCTTTCCGTGTCCGTGATCGTCTCCAAGCGCAGGCACTGGGTATGATCCGTCAGCAGGAGCTGAGGTGTCTGCTGATCGCGTGTCGACGTCTCGGACACAATTTCCAGACCAGAATGAGCGGACACATTAGCGCTGCTGATGCGATGACCTGGAGCCCGCATGCTCGTGGAAAGGGTAGCTGCATTGTGCCCATCTTGTGCAGTTGTTGCCTCATGCGCACTGTCGACCATGCCGCATTTATTGGCGAGCGTGAGAGATTTCTATCCTATAATCCATTCCAACAAGGGACATGCACGACGGTATGGTATCGCACACACTGAAGGATGCCCCAGGATGCACCATGCGTCGACGCGCAAGCCAATGTTGCTCGTCGCGGGACGCACACCCAACTGCGGACATGGTGTCACCCAAATTCAGGCACAACGTATCTCCCAGCCACTCCCTCGAATACGTGGCGCGAGCAATTGCAGACACAGTCAGACAAGCTAAACCAAAATTCTCCTTGGGTGGCTACCGGGGAACTGACATACCCGGGAGTACTGCCACGCCACAGCAGGCGACTGATTGAAGGCCTGCTGGGCATCCAGCCCAAAACGAGCCATGATGACATACCGATGGACTGACACGTCACTTTCTGCTCGTGTGGGCGACAATGTGTACGTATGCACGCATCAAGTGAGATGCCGTGCAAACACCACAGAGAGCCCTTTGAGCCAAAGGCCGGCTCAAGGGGGAATACTGCACTAAACGTTCCGGGACGTTTGGGGATAAATGGGAGGGGCAGGAAGACATTTCAGGGCACAGAGCAGCCCTCACCCATCTAAATCCTGCAAACGATAGTGCGTTCGAAAGTCCATATCATTGCCAAAGGCTTTGACATATCCTCCTGATCACAGGCCTTCTGTGTTGGGTGCTGTAGCATTGAACAAGCCCAACACCAGGCAACTCCAGGCATCACTGTTCAGCGCATCTACGATCACAGAGCCTACGATGCAAAACATTCCGCAAAGACCAGCCCTGGTAAATGTAAAAGTAAATGGAAATAGTGGCGGCCCACTCTCATTGACGCTTGCCAGGTACCGCTGTCTACACACAACGGTACAACACTAGACGCTTTCAGCAACAGCCGAGTTCAGACATCAGACGGTGTGGCTGCATCTAGTTGTACCGCGGCACAGTGTACGCGGCTGCAAGCCTTGTCAAACTGCCGAGGGGCGAGGTGTGAGTGACAGTGCTGCATCCGACGGCAACGGGCACTCAGCATCTGACGGCAGCGGTGACTCAGCATCTCGACAGATGCATCTTGACAGATGCATCTCGACAGACGCATCTCGACAGACGCATCTCGACAGACGCATCTCGACAGATGCATCTTGGCAGCGACAGTGCAGTCACGGCCGCGGCCACTACGCCTCCGATCTCGACACATGCATCTCGACCACCTGCACAACATTCACACGGTCCCCACAGTTGAACTTGACGCATCGCAAACATCGGCTCGTTGGCAGCAGAAGGTGCTGGGGCAGGTGACGCAGTTTGCGCAGCATGCTACCATCACCCCCCTGCATGCATGCCACATCCCAATCGAAATTCAACCGATACAAACGGCCGCCGCCAATCAGACCTGAACCAACACAACACGTGGCCACAAACCACATCCAAGCCTCCATGCATGAACACTTGTTGAACACTTGTACGTTCGCAGATGCTTTCACGGCTGCAACGGCGCAGCACGCACAGCACGCAGCAGGCAGCACACCGCGTCCGGGGCTTCCAGTAGGCCTTCGTCGCTGTCGGATTCGGGCGCAGGCGTCTCGGCGGTTGGTGCGGCCGCATCCGCGCGGTCGGCGTCCAAAGCGCACAGCAGGCTGGCGTGGCGCGAGGGTGTGAGGTGGTCACTGGCGAGGGGGGGGCCTGCGGCGGCGGCGGAGACGGGGAGGGTGGCCGGGTGCGGGTTGAGGAGCTTGGGGGCGAGGGCCTGCAGTAGGTCTGGCACGGAGGCGCCGATGCCACGTGCGTGTGCCTCCAATGCATGCCGCACCTGCATTAGGCAGTGATCACTAGTGGGAATCACTAGTGGGAATCACTAGTGAGACTCACTGATGAGAAAACACAGAATCAAGAGTTGGCTCAAGACAGCGGCAGAGCAAGCAGGCTGGCACGGTGGAAATGCGCAAGCACAGTAACCATGGCCAAGCCACCACACGTGCCGAAACATCAGCAAGTTCCGGTGGCACAACGCACGATTCTCTGAAAGCACTCGCCTGCATTGGGCAGAGTCCTGGGGAAAAGTGATTGTGGCCAACGGACAGGTGACTCGTGGCATAGAGTCAGTGGAGTGCCCGTTACGAAAGTCTGCATGCGTGTTGTCGAGAGATACAAGTTGTGGCTGAGGAGAGAAATCGATGTCAGGAGAGCACACACAGCAGGCACAGCAGGCGCTGTGTAACCCCCACCCCCCTATAAAAACCCCCCGACAGGTGTGGCGCACCTGCGGCAGCTGCTTGAGGAGGCCCAGCAGGCCGTGCAGGCCGTCGGCGTGCCGGGAGGAGTCCTGCAGCTGCGCGAGGATGATGGCTACCAGGGCGCGCTGGTAGCCCACGGTCGCGTGGTGCGCCGCTCCCCGCGAAAGGAATCGCGTCTGAAGCATCGACACCTCAAAGTGGGCGGGCCGCACGATGAGGTCGCCGCGGCGGTTGATGATGGCGCGCTGGCCGGCGCGCTTGTAGACACCAAACAACTGCATGCATGCATGGTTGAATCAGCAGCGGCGCCGGCCGGGCGTACAGCTCCAGCACCGGTGCAACGTGAACAAAAACCATGCTGTGCAGAGTATGCGCCGCAGATGTGCGCGATCAAGGGCCCGCGAGTTTCATCGCTGCAAGCCCGCATGGGATTAGACATGGGATCAGCCGTGATCAGGCGCACCCTCATTTCCCTGGTCACCACATCCTGGTCGTTGATGACGTGCCACGTGTCCGGAACCACCTCCGCAAACTCCGCTGCCAGCGCACGGTTGCCGATCCTCGGGCATCCGAACGTGTAAACCGACACCCGCTCCGGCGCCACGCCGAGCTCCCGCACGATGTCAAACGACGCCAGCTGTGCCACGGCGCCGCCGAGGGAGTGGCCGGTGCACAGAACCCTGACCTCATCAGGGTTGGGGGCAGCGGCGAGAAGATCTCGGATGAGGGAGAGCACAGCGTCGTGCACGCCGTGCGCGTGCCACGTTGTTAGGAAACCCTGGTGGATACGGGGAGTCCGACCTTGGAACTTGCGCTTGGGGGGGTGGGGTGTCTGAAGGAACTGCACACAACAGGACTGTCATCCTACATGCGGATCGGCTAAGTATGCAATGGGCACTGAACCCGCACTAAGCACTGACCCCGAATGAAGAAGGCTGCCCGCTTCGGTCGCTTTGGCATACACAGCACGCAAAGCATGACCAGCACTGACACCACAGCACAGGGCACACATCTGCGCATCTCAGGTGAAACGACTGCTGGGTGTGGTTGAGTATCACGGACACGACCCCGTTGTGCGGATGTAGAGAGTGAAAAACTAACCGCCAAGAGGGCGAGCAGGCAACCAAAGCGCACCCTCGCGTCTTGAACGAAATTAGCACGCTCTTTGGACCCACGAAAGGTGAGGACGATCACAGAGTCGCTCCAGGCCACCAGCGCCTTGGTGCCACAGGCGCGGTCGTAGAACAGCCGCCGCTTGCGCAGCCCGAACAGCCGCATCGCCGCGTCCATCTCCCCCAGGATCTCCCGGATCGGCGCCGGCATCGCCGCCAGGCTTGCGGCCCCTGACTCCCCCGCCTCCTCGTATGCATACACCAGCACACTCCAGAAGAACAGCTTGATCGCTGTCTCGAAGCAGAACAGCGGCGAAGTGGCGGACAGGGCAGCGCGCGGGTCGGCAGCGCTGAGCTCGCCGCCGGAGGCGGGGCTGGCAGGCAGCGCGGGGGAGAGGGCCGCTTGCCGCGCAGCACGGCGGCGCGGCACGTCGGCCTCGGTCCACGCAAACTGCTGCAGCAGCAGCGGTGGTACGGAGCGCCGCGTCTCGAGGAAATCGTGCCGGCGGGGGAACGAGAGGTAGAAGGCGAGCAGCTGCATGCATGCGTGTGCGTGAGCATGCATGGTGCGTGGCTGCATGCATGCGTGCGTGCGCGTGTATACATCGTCATATCCCCGCTACGTACTGAGCCCCTCTTGTGATATGGTCAGTGCTTGAGCATTCCAAAACACAGTAGATGGTCAATTCTAGAGGGCAATTGTTCGATAAGCCAGTCCGTCGAGTTGCAAGGCGAGGACACATGGAAAGGGTCATGTGGGTCACACATGGAAGAGTGCCGCGCCAAAGGTCACAGTGTATTGGCCATGGCAGTCTGTACCTCCTCAAGTTGGTGGCTCACCTGGAGGGAGGTGAAGATGAAGGCGACCGGGGGGTTGCCGAGCCAGGTGGCCGCGAAGTTCGCGCAGTCGGTGCCGCCAATGCACACCGTGACCGTCATGCCCACAAACAGCGCCGTCATCATCGCGCCGTTGAAGCGGAACTGCAAACAAACCAACACTGACAGGCGAGGCAGACGGGTGTCTGTGAGACAGGAGGAATGTGTCAAGACGCACACAGCACGGCACAGCACAGCACAGCACGGCACCGTCCAGAGACGGTGCGTGGGCACAGCACACGTCTTGGACCCGCAGAGCCTCAACTGCAGACGGAAATTGGCCTTGGAGCCTCTCGCGGCACGGCAGGCAAGCTGCCCCGTTGCAGACGGCCGGGTCACCCTGTATAGCAAGCTGCAGCAGCAGCCTCTGGGGCAGCAGCCCATGCTGACACCACCACATCGTGAGCTTTCCTGCTGTTGCCGTCGCTGCCGGGCTCTTGCGTTCAACGCCGTGTGCAAGCAGGCCGCCTGTGTGCAAGTAGGCCGGCTGTGCTGCAGCAACTGATCTCTGATGGGTCGCTGCTGGGCTCGAGCAAGAGCCTGGATGACATCGTGGCCATCAATGTGCGCCTCATGACGGCGCTGCGGGCGGTGGTCGCCGACCGGGATGGCCAGCTCGAGGAGCGCATCAAGCAGCCCATGCTGACACCACCAAATCCAGAGACTGTCAATTCAACCACTACAGACTGTCAATGCCGACACCGATAAACTGTCAATACCACAACTGGACACTGTCAAACCGTCCCAGCAGCCGCAGGCGCTATGACCGCAGGCGCAGCGGCAGCGGCCACGTGCACTGTCTATGATCGCAGGAGCAGCGGCAGCGGCCACAGGCGCTATCTACGATCGCAGGCGCAGCGGCAGCGGCCACCGGCGCTATGTATGACCGCAGGCGCAGCGGCAGCGGCCACAGGCGCTGTGTATGATCGCAGGCGTACCTGGACGCGCAGCACGAGGTTTGCCATGCGGTACTTCTGGTACTGCGCCCCCTTGAGCTGCAGCCACGCGCGGAAGAGGTACCCTGCGTATGCCGCAAAGTACAGCCCCACAAAGGCGTACGTGAGCATGGTGGTGACGCCGAAGGCCGGGCTGATCGTGCACTCGAGGGTCGCCCCCCACGCGCACGCCGCGCCGGCCGGCACCGGGGCGCGCAGCGCGTGACTGGGGTCCATGCTAAGCACCGCCACCACGACCACGAGAGCTACATGAAGACAAACGTTACAGAGATACGTTATACGCGTTACAGAGTCACGTGCAAAAAGTGGTGCGACATGGAGGTCGGCAAGCGTGGAAATGTATAAAACACATGAGCCCGAATGTCGTACACACAATGAAACAAAACAGCTTCAGGGATGTGCTGCAGTCTCCTCGAACCGTTCTCAAAAGCGAGAGCTGCATAGGAACTGCTGCACATGCGTGTGCGCGCCGCCGTGCCAGGGACTGGCGCTTCTGGCTGCAGCTGGTGGTGGCTGTAGCCTACATGTAGGTGCGGTGCGGTGCGGTGCGGTGCATGCATGAGGTCTGTGCCGAGAGCAAGATGGCTTGCAATGAACAGGTGTATGGATTCCTGTACACGCACCGATGCAACTGTTCCAGTGTAAGCCTGGATTTGATGCAAGGTGCACATGCGGCAGGGGATGGCGGCCATGGGGCAAGCCGGCAACAGAGTCGCTTGGCGCTTTTGAGTCGGAGCTGGTGTGCGGGAGGGTTCCACTGGCAGAGGCGTCGCGTGCAAACAAGCAGCCTATCTATGCTGATATCTGCAGAGATCTGCCGTGCGGGCACACTGCAGCCGCCGCGCGAGAGTAGAATCACACCAGCAAAGGGCACCCACAGGAGGAGCAGCTTGGGCCAGTGCACAGCCATCGGCAGGTCCCACACCACGCGCCCCGCTGGCGCCCCGGCGGTGCTGCTACCGCCCTTGCCGCCGCTACCGCCCTTGCCGCCGCTGCCGCCCTTGCCGCCGTGGCCGCTCGCCTGCTCGTCGGCAGCCGCGTGCTGCGGCACAGCAGGCGCGTGCCGCGGAAGGAGGTTGGTGCCGTGGGCCTCCAGGAGGTACGAGAATAACAACACGTCCCACGCGAGCCAGGTGGCCGCGTTGAGCAGCGGCTGCGTGTGGCGGCTGTCGCAAAAGGCGGCCGGGTCGGCGAGGAGCTGCGCGTTCATTGTGAGCTGCGCCGTGACGATCGTGCCGACGAGGACGCCGCGCACGGCGGTCAGCTGCACAGGTGGCGGCGGCTGAGGCGGAGGCAAGGCACAGCAGCTGGGCACACCACAGCAGGTCGCAATGTAGCAGGCACGAGGCGTGGCATGCCGGGGGGCCGGGGGGGGGGGGGGGGGGGGGCACAGGGGATGAGCGTGGCGTGCCGCAGTACTGGAATACACGGGATGAGTGTGGCTTGCCGCAGTACTGGAAACAGTGCTGCGGTGTATTACGTATAAAATACTGCACCACTGATGTGGGTGTAATTCAGAGAAATGTACATGTAAATGTAAGTGTGCAGCAGGTGCAGCAGCTTCAGTCGCATGAGGCGAGGAGCGCCAGGGGAGGGGGCACTGTGTCTGGTAGCTCCCACAACGTGTCCGCCAGGTCTGGCAAGACCTGTGTGATGCACACCTGAGACACTCCTGCACGCCTTTTGGTCCAGGTCATGCCATGCTGAATTGAGGTTGCCACCCGCCATGCCCAGGCAGTGAAGCCCAGGAGCAGGGCGAGGAGCAGCACCGCGCTGATGGTAATTTGCATGATGACGAAGCTCTTGTTCATCACCAGGAGCTCGTCCGCACGTTTCGAACGCTTGACGATGACCAGGGCGACAGCGCCGAGGTCGCCTAGAACAACGACCAGCTTGATAGCCAACGCTGCCCACTGCACGTCTGTCACTAATGTGGCAATGTGGGACTAAAACAGCCGGATGTGAGGTAAATAAGCGATCAAGATGTATGGATGTAGTGGGCGACGCACGCGGCTTTCACGATCAGTGATGGTTTCGAAGCGAAGGCATTGGGTGCGGGCTGTCAATGCGATTTGCGAGTCCACGGACGATTCCTGCGTCTCCGAAGAATTTCGCGACATCAAGTCCTTGCCTGACCACACGCCGTCATCTGCTTTCACTTCGAGCTCATCGTCGGCAGCAATAGCAATCGCAGCTTTGCTGAGCCCATGGACGCTGCCCTCGCCTGGACTGGAGGCACCAACGACCCCCATTACGATGCAAACAATTTATTTACTGCTATGCTCTCAGATCCAATGCACTTGCATATGGTGGCGCTCTGGTGCCAACGCTGATCTGCCTGACATGGGTTGCACACCAGCGCGTGCGCAGCCCCTCGCATCACTGCGGCTTGGCCAAGCCATACTTCGTGATTCAGCTAAGAACCAGCTTGTCAGTCGTGCGCTGCTTGAAGCGTACAGGTCATGTGTGAGAGTGGTGAAGGGGTGTTCCTCGTCATGGCTCACGCGTCGATGATATCCATGCCTAAGCCAGCTATGTATCGCTCATGATCAGAGGTAGCAGCTATCTGCGCACAGGTAGAACTAATTTGCAAAGTGTGTGCTTGCCATGGTTTGAGAACCAGAGGTCTTTCCATGCCAGTAGCTGCGCAGCGCAAGTGCTCTGAACGGGCGTGACGCCGAGGCGAAGGCATAAAATGTGCAACAAGAAGAACTGCGGCTTATGCCTGCCGCCATTCCGCGCCAGCTGCATCCTTTGCAGTATAGCACAGTGGCTAAGCCAGTGCACAGAGGCTCCCCGGGAGGCTGACGTGTTCCTATTGCTGTGCTTGAAATCGAATCGGGTGCAGCGCAAGCAAGCCACCACGTCCCTGGACTCCTGGCAGTCACCATAATGGCTCGCATGTTTCCGGGGCCGTGCAATGTAGATGGTTTCGTAAGACGACAGACTAACGCATGTGGGGCTCACAGTTTGAGCGCTCTCGCTACACCGTCCACTAAGACGAGCCCTAGTAGAGCATATACCTTCCGAGGCAAGCTGCGGAATTACATGTGACATTGCGTGCATTCGAGTTTACTCCACACGCTTGTCCACGTGCGGCGCAATAGCGTTGTTGAATAGCTTGCTTACAATTGTTGGGCGAAGATGAGTGCATGCGCGAAACACCATACCTGCCCTTCGCAGGAGCACCCATTCAGTAATTCAGTGTAGAAAAATAGAGACATTCAGCTCGTGGTGACCCGCAAGCGTTGCGGCTTAATTGTCACACGTGACATTGCTCACTAGCACCATCGCCACTTCGCTAACGGCCGGCTAGCTGGATAGATATCCAGCAGTCATGCGGTAGCTGCAAAGCGGCAGTACTGTCATTGAAACTTCCCGCATGGGACATTGGAAAGAGAGATCAAAGTACTTAGAGCATTCAAGGAGTTCGCCTTGGTGCGAGGTCCAAACGTTCGCCGTGTTCAATTCTGATGCATCGCTCAGCGTGACAATGTAGATGTAGCTTCAGATACGTTAATGGTGGATCTGCTTTGATGGGGGCCTCCTTGTGAGAATGGCTGCCGGTGGAGATGGTAAAGCGCACCGACCTGCGGGAGGGCTGGCAAACGAGGCTGAAGCGCAAGCTTCAGACGCGGCTGCCAATCCATTCAAGCACGGCAACAGCACCCCACAAAATGGTGAAGTCTCGTTGTCGCAGCAGTCCTCAGCCACGCAGGACTCGACGGACTCGTCACTGCCATGGGTCACAGGCAACGCGCAGTGCCTGCGCTACGAAACGATCACCGATCGAGAAAGCCGCGTGCGTACCTGCCTGCTCCACCTTGTCCATGTGCTGTGCACTCCGGCTCGTCGTCCAGTTGAGCAGCACGTTCGTGACACGTGTCTACAGGTGTCGGTCCTCTTCATGAAGGCCGTTGCAACAGTGGGAGACCTGGGCACTCTGGCGCTGATGACTGTGATGTCCGTGCGCGACGCGGAGGACCTGATCGTGATGAATCGCAATTTCATCATCACGCAGGTCGTGTCCAATGCGATGCTCTTGTTGGCACTGCTTCTGGGCTTCGTCCCATGGGCAGCACGGGTGGCTTCATCGCTGCGGCACGGCAAGACATGGACGAAGCGGCGGACAGGTGTAGCGCAGGTGCGACTGACGCTAGCATCACACGGAGCTCCGCCTTCTCTCGTACTAGTAGTACAGAAGCATCTGTGGCGGCAATGGCATCATAAGCCAGTCGCCACAAGGTTAAGGTGCCTGCAGTCTGGATATCCTGCCAGTGCCTGGCGCATGCTAGCTGCTGTGCACACAGCATGCCTCAGCGGCCACAGCACGCTCCAGCTGCCACAGAAGCGCTGCGCAGGCAGGACAAGTCGCACACCGCGCACACATTCATCATGTCCATCACACGGAGGAAACCCTTGGCAGTGTTCTGCTCTTGTATTTTTAACGCAGCCAGCGCAACGTTCCCCGGTCTCCGGCCGCGGACCCCAGCCCTGTCCGGCACCGGTGCCGCGTGATGCCATTGGGGCCATTGGCAATGGTATCCCAGCAATGGTATCCCAATGGTATCCCCCTGCAATGGTACTCCAGCTGCAGCAAGAGTACGCCGGCGGCACGCCACACTCTGCAGCCGGGCTCTCCGAGCCTCCCAGCCAGTCTGCAGGCCGGCCATGGCGAGCCCGCCTGAGTGCCCGTGCACGGAGCAGGGCCTTGCATTTCGCCTGTAGCTGCGTTTATCCGCCTTTTGTGTCACCACTGCCCCACGCGACGCTCTTCGGCACGCGGCGTGTGTTCCGAGCAGAAGGCAGAGGGCTGATGCGCTCCGCACACCCGACTTGACTGCTCTGTTGCCTCGGCGCTGCTGGGGCCTGGATCTATCACTGTGTGACACGTCCGAGTTGCAGACTGCATGCGCCTGTCAGATCGCTAGAGACATACCTGTCAGCTCGGGCCACCTGCCTGCTCCTTCCGCGGTGGCGCCGGTCTGCCACCTGTGGACACAGGCCACCTGTGTCCAGGCGAGGCTGCTCAACTTGAATGGGTGCACCTGCTGCTGCCCCCCCCCCCCCATGGGCCCCAGTGCGCACTCAGTGGCGAAGGCGTGAACGACGTGCAGGATGATGCTCTCTACAGGACCACCACCGGATACTGTTATTAGCCTCGGCTGGTGCCGCGGTCCTCATCAGACGGACCGCTGTGTAGGTGTTGTTATGGGCCATACAGCGTGACCGCAGGGGTCCTAGTACGCAGGAGTTGCATGGGCGGCACTGTGCCCACCAGCTTCCTCCATGACTAGAGTTCCATCTCTACTATTTTCATGGGGTTTCATTTGTTTTTCATCTCCGCATTTAATAGACAGGGAAACAAGAGGGCGCGCATGCATGCAGGTCACGGCGGTTCGCGGCGCGCTCGTCCTCGGCATCGTTGCGGGGCAGCTCGCGATGAACTCGCACCTGCTGCTGCACCCCGGCGCCTTCTGCCGCAGCTTCCTGCTGCCCGTGCTCGACGCCCTCATCTGGACGTGCTGGAATTGCATGCTGCTGACTCTCGTGATCGAAGCGCACGGCACCAACCTCGTGCTCGACCCCAAGCGCCGCACCCGCCACGACACCCTCGTGTTTGACCTGCCGCTCAGGTTCCACTGGCCGAAGCTCCTCTTCTTGTGGCTGCCGTTCACAGGTACCGCCCCGCCTGCTCACGGCCTGCTGCGTGACGCCCGTTCCACATGTAGTACCCTAGCACAGCATGCAAAGCATATGACAGGCATGCCAGAGTGTCTCCTAGCCCCACCTGGGCTGAGTCCCATTGCCGCTGCACATGCTCTGCGTGCTGCGTGTGCTGTGAAATGAGATGCTGTCTTGCGCTGGCGGCAGACGGCACGGCAGGCTTGGAGCCACAGTGGCCAGCAAAGCACAGCACGCCACAACAGGCACATTGCAGCACTGTCTGTTTGTGCGGCCTGTAGAGTGCAGCATGCGGTCTAGCACTCATCACACGGCACATAGCGTGTGACTGCTTCGCGAGTACAGCGCTGCATACCTCAGCGCTACACCGGCAGCACCGCATGCATCGCACCAGACCAACGAATCACGCTCACGCGCTGCGTCACAGCACACTGCACGGCTGCCCCAAATGGGACAGCATTTGAGGCAGCATCTGCGTGTGCAGCGGTGATCGTGTGGGCGGCAATCATGGCCATGGAGGATGGGCGAACGATGCAGACGCGGCTGAACGACGGCGACAGCTGCACCTGGGGCGTGCGCCTGGAATGTTCCATCACCATCGCGATGCAGACAGCCAGCACGGTGGCGTACGTTTGCGTGGGGCTGTACTTCTTCGCGTACGCCGCCTACCTTCGCCGCGGCTACGTGCAGCTGCGGAAGGAGCAGTACCAAAAGTTCCGCCTCCCGAACCTGGTGCTGCGATTCCAGGTGCGCCACAGCACGCCACAGCATGATCAATCGTCAACGTTGACGCAGCACATTATCACAGCACAGGCCGTGAATGCCCGGCCCATGCTGGCGACAACATGCTGCCGCGTGCCAGTGCCGAAGGCTGGCCGACCACGCATGCATGATGCCGTCGTGGTGGGCGCCGTCATGCTGTGTTCAGACATGCTGTGGCTGCTCACGGCGGGGGTAGCGCCAGGCGGATGTTGCACGCATCGGCTGCTGCCCGATGGCCGCTTGTTACTAAAACGCTCTTAGCACACATTCTCAGCACCTACTGAACGCATTTAATACGTCACGGTCTACCTGAACAGCACGCCGCACAGCCGGCCGCCGTGGACGGCGTAAGACACATGCATGCTGCAGATGCGGTTCAACGGGTGCATGATGCTGGCGCTGTTCCTCGGCATGACGGTCACAGGCCTGTACTACCTCATCGCCCGTAAAGCGTGCGTCAGCTACGCCACCACCTGGCTCGGCAACCCGCCCATCTGCCTCATCTTCGTGGCCATGCAGGTGCGCACGCATGCTGCCTTGTCTAGAACAGTGCAGTGACATGTCTCTTTCTTTTTTTACTCGCATGCATGCGTACGCATGTGCAGGTGCCGCTCCCTCACGCGTCTCATGCGCTCTGTCAGCAGCAGTGCTTGGCAACATACCTTTACTGTACATGCATGCTCGCAATAAGAGTTTTTTCACAATATGTTTCACAGCCGGGCACATGATGTTGCATAGCACATCCGTTATCTCTCACCTCGTTCAGTTTGGGCTGACGCACACGGTCCGTCAGCCGGAACTGGAAAGCAGTCTTAAG
>JALKAD010000470.1:0-13573 GCA_024500015.1 Ulva compressa | reverse complement strand
GTGTGTGTGTGTGTGGTTACAGAGTCGGTATGCGCTAGTCATGCCAGTGGCACATCCGACGCACTACCTCACAACTCAGCAACCGGGCGGATTCTGCCCGCCACGGCTGCCTTTCCAGACACACCAGTCATGATCTGCAAGCCCATTCTGAACAACAGCGCGTTGCCTCTACACAAACCTACACTCAGTTCTCTTTTCACATTGGTGATGTACTGCGCCCGATCCTGTATACCACACTCGACAGCAATATCAGCGAGATGTGTGTGTGTGTGTGTGTGTGTGTGTGTGTGCATGCATGCGATAGATTTGCATATGGGCGGCACAACCTGACGGACAAATCCTGTCACCCTGTCACCCTGTCAAAGCAGGCTTGACTTGAAATGGCCTGTGCCAGCACGGCACACACAACAGTGTTAGTTCTGTAACCAGCAGCATCCATGGCCTGCAGTGTATCTTCTACCTCCTTGACAGTACACACAACAGCTAAGTTACAGCTGCTGGAGCAGCTGCCACTGGCACTTCGAATGTTGATAATCTAGGCAGTGCCTGCATCCTGACTCGTGATTTCTATTCATACTATAGTATGGCTCCCTCAAAAGCTGCTGGGAGTGAGGTTTGATAACATCACGGCCAAACTTGGCTCACGGTCTACCTGGTCATGCAAATTGTTGAGGTTGTGCTGCAGCTGGCGTGACGCATAGCAACACCTTGTAATCAACTTGCACACACAGATGCAGGACTGATAATAAAACAAATGACTTTGGTGGAAAACCTTCCTGCTGTGATGGCAACAGAATTTCCACAGTTTCGTGGACGAAACTGTTGACATCTTGTGTACAGGCACTAGACTTCGCAGTTACCTGGGGCATGCGCAGTAGTGCGTATCTGGGCGGATCCGGAGACGCTCAGCAGCGGCAGTACTGGTGGGGACGAATTGATACACATATCAAATATGATCGCCATCATGCCCATCACGATCGCCTTTACCCATGGCCATCGATAGTTGTGTGTTGCTAGGCATGCGTGACTCGCAATTGCTAGCTTACGCTGCAGCATACGCTGACGGATGCTCAATCAACTCGCGCGCCGCTATGCCTGTGCCGGTGACCCAGGCCTGGATTGCAGGTATATATGACCCCGAAACAGCGGCTGCATGTGAATTGCGACGATGATCATGTCGCTGTCCTTCAGGTGCAAGGGATTTCTTTATGAGTCATGAGGGCACACTGCTGTCGTGCGCTCCTGACAGCTATAGCGCTTCTGGGGCGATCAGCCTGTGGCCTCAACGACTTCTGGACATCAATATAGGTTGAATTTTCCCTCCTTATGGCGCCATACCACGTTTGTTGGAACTCTTGGTTACAAACGCTGGCTTCGAATTCGAAGACGGATAACGTTTACATGTGCACTTTCGGCCTCGGCTGCGCATGCACAAGCGCTGCACGCTGTATATATATGTCGAAAGCAGCTGCAGGCGTGGCCAGACACGCGTACATTGTGTATATTCTGTTTACATCACACTGGTCAAAGCGGGCAGCAGCATTCAACGCAACACATGCAAACTGGCGGTGAGTGCGAACAAGCCGCCGGCGGTGCGATATCTCTCGCGATGGGCGAGTCAGTTGAAGAACAAGTTCAAGTTTACGTTACGGAGGGGCATGGCCAGTGCAGTTCGAATCTTTGTTTGTACTCACTAATCCATTCTGAGGCACCACTCCCTTTCTAGCACGACAATGCCCCACCAGCAAGGTGTGCACTGTGTGTCTGGATGGAAGCTGATGCGCATTGCATCATGATTGGCGCATGTGTAGCCCTGTCACAGAGCGCCATCCGCAGCATAGAAAACAGAGAATAAAACAAATAATCACAAGCAAAACGGGTACCCCGGGCCAGTGCATTGCCATGAACCGCACATGCAAGGCCTAGGATCACAGCCGGCAGGTGAAGCACAAAATTGCAATGTTCGAATCCAGCGGAGCATGGTGCAGTCCACCCACAGGCCTGGGTAGCAGGTGAAGGATACAGCGGCGCGTAGCTGGCGCCAAGCCAGCACAGTGGCCTCAGGTGACCGGCATGCCTTATAAATTTAATTAAATTTGCAGACCCTACAGTCCCAAAGCGATGTCTTGTAGTGCTGGCCCGCCCTGCCTCCGCGTGGGCTGGCGCGGGGGGAGCGCTGCGACGCCGCTCGTGCCCTGCGCGTCCCGCCCTCAGGCTCCTGCCGGGCAACCGGAGGGGGCGTGCTGGTACGCCCTGCTGTGTGGGGGCGTCAGCCCCCGAGCTCTCACAAGCGGTGATGGAGTGTTTGACTGGGGCCGGCTGTAGTGGGGGTGCTGCTGTTGGGGGGTCGGTGGCGGCCGGGTCTGCCGGGGTGGGCGGTAGTACGTAGTGTGGCGGGTGGTTGCTGTGTGAGGCTGTGGCGAGGGGTCGTGGTGGTGGGGTGCGGGAGTGTGCGTGTGTGTGGATGCGTGGGTGTGGTTGTGTCGGCTGTGTTGGATCGTTGTGGCTTTTCGCCCGAGACAGTTGCTGCTTGTTGTTGTTGTCTGCTTTCGAGGGGGTTTTGGCTGTCTGATTTCCTGCTGCTGCCCTCGCTGCCGGGCTCTTGCGTTCATCTCCGTGTAACAGTCCCAAAGCCGGTGCCTCACAAAAAATCCTAGCCAGGGCAGCGGCTGGAGATGAGCCGGGGTTCTAGCTGGGCGGAGGCACGGGGGGGGACGACAGGCCCTAGGGTCACGACAGCGCTGGCAGGCCGTCAGTGGGGACTGCCAGGCCCGGCAGAAGTGCCCGTTGACACAGCCTGGTGCTAAGGGGAGCGGCCGCGTGCGCATAGTACGCCAGCCCTGGACACAGCATCGAGGACAGATCGCGCGTGGCATTTACGATGAGCTTGGAGACCGCGCCATGCCCTGTCGCCACTTCTGGTTTTGTGAGGAGGGAACGATATGGCTCCAGCCCGACTCTGCCGTATGTCTCATGCAAATGCGCGACGGGAATGAGCATGGCGGCCACAGTGATGTAGCTGTATTTGTGGCACTTCTCATGTTCTCATGTCGCCGCAGCCGCGCCTGCTGACCTCACACATGGGAACGGGCGAGCGCGTGAATCACATTCAAGTCCAGCAACACCATCCGCGTCGTGAGATTTCATAACTGAGGAAGCCCAGCAGGTCGCCACGCTGCGGGGGCCACTGTAACCGCAGGGGACAGCCCGGGGGCCCATCTCCCTACATACACACGTCCCCGGGCAGATGCAGTGGCACCGCATCGTCTCCTCAGGGTTGGTGGGAGGCCCCATGGCGGCCCAGGCCCGGCCGCCGGTGGAACCCTCACGCCTGGGAGATTGTCCGTATCATATATGTGTTACACAGTGATAGATCTAGGACCCAGCAGCGCCGAGGCAACAGACCAGGCAACATGCAAACAGACAGACAGCCCATCGCAAGCACCAAGGCCACTCTCCGCACGAGCAAATGCAACAACGAATTCGTTTAAACTTGCGCTGGCATGAAAGCAAACACACACATGTGCATGCACACACACGCACGTACATATATGTGTCGTGCTGGCGGTGTGTGCTAGTGTGCAGTTCTGCCAGTACCAATGCCAGTGTCAGTGCATTGTAGCTGATGGATCCTTGCATGTTATACGCTCCTTGCTGCCGGGCTCGCTTGCTGGGGTTCCATTGCTAGCTCGCTTGTAGCGCGACTCTGGAGCTGTTTTGTTTCAGTTTGCGTACGGCATTCGGCCATGGTGAATGCGTTTGCTGCCATGCCTTCTGATCCTGTGTGTTCTACCACCTTGTGGAGCATACTATTAGTAGTACCTCTGTAACGTATCTCTCATGCAGCTTGAACCCACCAGGCCACACCATGCACCATCGCACACCAGCAGCACACTTCCACGGCCACACCCAGCCAGCCACACTGCGGCAGTCAGCCCCGTCCACTCACACCGATATCATCGCCACCGCACCCACCCCTGCCTGAGGACTCCCATGCTAGCCCCAACAACCCCCATGCAGGCTCTGGGGAGATCCCCCTCATCCCAAAACCTGCTGGCAAGAGGCCGTGGGGCACCAGAGAACACATTGCGCAGCATGGAGGCAGCCCACGCAGACGAATGCCATTACATGCGCAGGTTCCTTGTGGAACCATTTTAGGTTGCAAATGCCATAGTGCATGGCCCAGTGGCCCCATGGCCCCATGGCCCATAGTGCATGGCCCAGATCAGCAGGCAGCGCCAGGCAGAGCTGCTGGGGCATAGCGGTGACGTGGGCTGGGGCGGCGGGGGCCGGCGGTCGCTATTGCACGGCAGCCCAGAAGTGGGCCACGAGTCAGTGATGAGGTACAGTCATGTAATCCCCCCCCCCCCCCCCCCCCCCCCCCCAGGCGCAGGAAGCACCAGACCAAGCGCTGGGTGCGCGGGGGTGTGACCGACTGCTCTGCAGTCTTTCGTTGATCTTGCGGCCCAATTGCAAGCAAGAGAATATGCCTGTACATGGCTCCGGACGTCACATTCGCAGCACAGAGCTGCCCGGCAGCGTGCCTCGGCCGTCGCCAGGCGATGACCATCCACCCCTCGCCATTGAGGCGAGTGCGCCCCCAGTCGGCCCTGCGCCGCTGGCGGGCCTCCCACCGCCCTCAGGCGTCATGGCTCCGTCCCTGACACGCGTAGTGCCCCGCCCGTGACGTGCCGCCTGCGCAGTCGCTCGCACCCCCTCCCCACGATCGCAGCGGCCCCGCAGCGCGGCGACCTACTCGCCTTCCTCACCACGCTCATAGCACTGCTGGGCGTGAAGATGATGCACCCACTTGCTTGGTCGCGTGTGCGCGGTGCGTCGGATACGGCTGGCACGACTGCTGGGAAGGGCGAACGGCAGAAGCGCGACAATTTGTCGCCGACAAATATGGCGCCATCACAGGCGCCGCCCAGTTCATCCCGCTCGTGAATCAGACTTATGGCCAGGTTGAACGGGACGCGCACCCCTACCTCCACACGATTGCGGAAGTGGCGGTGGGACACAGCACGGTCTCTAGGAGCACTAGTACTTTCATGCTCAATGCCATGCGCGATCTGTCCACGACGCTGTGCTGCGCGCTGGTGCGCCAAGCGTGAGCGGCCACACCCCTCCGCTAGGCTGGTCGGGCGGGCGCTGCTGCCAGGCCTTTCTCTCGCCACTGACGGCCTGCCGTCGCTGACATGCCATCGCGCATCGACTGGCACCGTGTACGGGCCCCCTTCTCTTTCCCCCGACGGCCAGCGCGACCTACCTAACTCCATTTCCCCCGCCGCTCCCGCGGTCCGCCCGCCCCCCCTCCTGCCCCTGCGCCCCCGCCCTTCTTCTCAGCCCCTCCCGGATCCGGACACGGATGCGGACACGGCTCGGACCGCGGCGTTTGCGCCAGCAGCTAGGGCTGCGACCCCTGGGGCAGGTGGCTTGTGACCGCGGCATTGACTGTGGCGCGCGTTTGGACTGCTGTGGTCGGATCGGCGCCTGCCGGGGGCGGCGGGCCCGGTGCCTGCTGCCTGTGTTTGGCGTGTACGTGGATTGCGCGCTGCTGTGCTTGCTTCCTGCCTTAGTTAGGTGTGTCTGTGTGCTTTTATTGCGGCGCTGGTCCGTTGTAGCATTACTCGTGCCGGTGGTGGCCTTGGGGCTTGTGAAGGTTTGTCTGTTTGCGTGCTGACTGCTCTGTTGCCTGACCGCTGCTGTCCTAGATCTATCACAGTGTAACACACTGTTCAGCCCGTCGTGCACTCGGCAGGTGACCATGCCAGTACTGCTCAAAATCTAGGTGTTCTTACACTGCTCCCATACAGCACCACCAACCGATATCAACATGCACAACTCCTATGCGGATCATTGCATATCAGCGATCACCGATTGGCAAGAGGAATGGTGCAGGCTCATAGTCAGGATCGTCTGTTTTGAAGGAAATGTCAAAATTAACGCGTTCGACAGTCTTCACCACTGGCCGCAGCACCTGCAATGTCACAGCCAGGCCCGACTCCATTGCAGTGTACGTGTACACATTTTCTTGCCCTGGCAGCGTATAATTGTTGAACCATGTCTTCGTCACATTCTCGCCTGTCACCACCGCAAGCCCTGTCAAGGATACACGGCCGGTCCCCACCCCTACCCCAGCCCCTGCCTCAAGGTCTGTCGTGTTGCACAGCCCGATTGAACCGACCGGCGAACCCGACGGGGGAAAAAAGCTTAGCCCGCATTGGCACACACCGAACGGGTACACCTGGCGGAGGCAGCCTGGAACGTATGCCTGCGACAAGCATGTTGAGGTGGCCACCTGTGCTGGGAAGTTGGGCGAAGCTGTGACGCGTGTACCAGCCGCCGGACACCCGTTTGGCATGCCAGCAATGTTTGCACAGCCCATGTATGGTGTTGGGACGGTCACAATTGCTGTGTCCCACAGCTCCAGCGGGCTCGGGACAAACCCCTGATCCTCCTCGGTGCTACTAGTAGAGCCGTCGGCAGTGCTGCCACTTTCGCTCTCCGCCACAATCTGCCCACCTGGGTTCAGATCTGGGCAGTAGGCAGGGGGCCGGATTCGGGTAACAGCTGAGCAGGAGTACAGCCGCCCATTCAGCCGACAGTGCCCATCGCAGACTGTGGCACTGACACAGCCCACAAGCCTGCATGTATTGCATCGACTGTATCTCATCACTGACTCGTGGCCCTCTTCTGGGCTGCCGTGCAACAACGACCGCCGGCCCCCGCCACCCCAGCCCACGTCACCGCTATGCGCCAGCAGCTCTGCCTGGCGCTGCCTGCTGACCGGGCCATGCACTGTGGCATTTGCAACCTCAAATGGTTCCACAAGGAACCTGCGCATGTAATGGCGATCGTCTGCGTGGGCTGCATCTACGCTGCGAACTGAGTTCTCCGGTGCCCCGCGGCCTTTTGTCAGCAGGTCTTGGGATTCCATGCGCAGCGGGGCGGAACTGCCGTCGGCTTCAGCATGCAGCGCGCCTGGGGCGTGGGCCATGCCCATGGTGGCGACGGCTCTTAGCATCACGGTCAGCACAGCAGGAATGGTGAGGGTGGCGGCCATCACGGCAGCTGCAGAAGTCAGGTCCTGGTGATCTCCTGAGATGCGTACGTGCACGTTCCGGGAAGGAAATGTAGTCCACAACTGGACGCTGATGTCGCGGATGGACCCTGCATGATCGGCTGATCATAAAGCTTCAATCACTGAAGGGCGCGGAGCGGTTATAAAATCATGGCAGCCATATTCAGCAGCTGACACCTTGGCTCACGTATGCGTGGCAGCAGGCTGTGTTACGCTATGATATCTAGAACTCAGCACGGCCGAGGCAACAGAGCAGTCAACAGGCAAACATATAAACCATCACAAGCTCCAAGGCCACTGGCACTCTGGGATCCGCACGGCAGCAGTCTGTGTCAACGTCGATTGTCCATGCATAGATCAATCAAATATCAAAAATCTCTGCGCATATGCATGAGAGTATATTGAAAACTTGTATTTTGAAGTGCGTGCCCACGCCGGTTACGGCGAGGCATGCACTTGCAAGTATAGACAGTGTGCTGCAATGGCTTCGTGCGTAGCACTCATAGCCATATGTGGCTAATGTGTACACACGTAATGCTCATGTTCCCAGGCACTCATTGCAGCTTGCCCACCCACATCCCCCCTTCAACAGGAAATGCAGCAACAGGCAATGCAGCACAGCTCTACTGGATTTAGATCTAGAGTTAGCGTTATAAAAGTTTCAACTGGAGTTGACCAAGAGCCATCTCCTAGGATCCTGCTACCCAGCATCATGCTACAAATGACAAGCTGAAGGCATTCTCTGATGGTCTGATGGCTGTGTCGAGCGAATGCAAGCGAATGCTGCGTGCGCTGGCTTGAATAGTACGAGCTCCCACCAGTCTCAATGAGACAGAACAGACAGGCATGCGCTGGCGGACGCTCAATAAAGGCGTCGCTATTCCTGTGCCGTTGCAGGCCTTGAATGGATCATAGACCCGACATTTCCACCGGTAAATAGTCTAAGTTCAGCAGCTGCGTGTGCATTGACAACATGATTGTGTCACTAGCTATCATGATCGTGTACAGCGCTGTTCATGATCAGCTGCGCGCAGGCACAAGTGACCGCGCACTGTGTGTTACACAGTGATAGATCTAGGACCCAGCATCGCCGAGGCAGCAGAGCAGTCATCAGGAAAACGCGCACTGTGTGTCGGGCGTGCGCTCCCACTCTTGGGCTAATCAAGCTGCAGCGTAGTTCGGCAGCCATGGCGAGATCATGACCTACGACTGCAACTTTCAAGAAGAACTGCTTTACGGAGCCGGCTGCATGTGCGCACGCCGTATAAGTCGCAATAGATTCAAAGCAGTCGTAGCAATACACAACGTGACGTACGAACAATGTGCTGAAGCGATACTGCTGGTAGTGAAAGTCATCACGAGAAGCAGTGTTCAAGACAGCTGCAGAGTCTTTAAATTGGTGGTTATCGCGACAACGACGCCGGCGTTGCGAGCAGCAGCATTCCGGAATTTAAACACATCTTCTAACTGGCGGTGACTGCGAACAAGCCGCCGGTGGTGCGATATCTCTTGCCATGGGCGAGTCAGATCAAGAGCTAGTCCAAGTTTGCACTGTGTTACACAGTGATAGATCTAGGACCCAGCAGCGCCGAGGCAACAGACCAGGCAACACGCAAAAAGACAGACAGCCCATCGCAAGCACCAAGGCTACTCTCCGCACGAGCAAACGCGAGAACGAACCCGTTCAAACTTGCGCTGGCATGAAAGCCCGAGCGGGCTTTCATGCCAGCGCAAGTTTGAACGAGTTCGTTCAAGCTGGGCTCTTGCCATGGCCCTCCACAGTTTGCACTGTGGAGGGCCATGGCCAGTGAAGTTCGACTCTTTGTGTGTTACACAGTGATAGATCTCACAAAGGTCGACTCTTTGTGTGTACGTACTGCCAGTGATCCAGTTTCAGGCACCATTCCCTTTCCGGCACCGCAAGCTCACCGGCACGCTGTATTGCACGGATTAAGGCAAGAGCCCAGCAGCGAGGGCAACACCAAGCAAGATAGCAACGGAACCCCAGCAGGCACCGAGCCGCAATTTGATGCATGAACTGCGATACGCACAGGTCCCCCCAATACGCACAGGTCCCCGCCCCAACGCACCACCACAATGCACCGCTGCACACATCTCGCCGCGGCCCTTCCCCGGCCGCCGTCAGACCTCAGCGATCGGTGGCAGTAACGACAGAACCAGGTGTAGGTGGCTTGTGTCCAGGGGCGATGGCCGCCGCCGCGCGTGGCCGCATGCAGACCTGCGCGACGGCGTGTCGTTTCCCTGTCCGGGCTGCTGCAGTCACCTCGAGCTCCACACCGGCTGGGCGTCATGGTCGTCAGCACCTGGTATCTGTGCGTGGCAAGTACATAGCTGCGTGGTGTTGTGGCTGCTCCGTGCTCTGGGTGTGCTGCCGTTTCTAGATCTGTTCTCAGTGGCTATCGATCAAGCTGGTTGGACGAGTACCAGCCGTGCTGATTGTGACTGAGGTTTGTTCGGCTTGTTTTGTTCCGTGCTCTGCTCCCTCAGCGCTGCTCCACCATCTGAGGCCTTGACATATCGCAGTCTCATTAGTTACAACACTACCGCATTTGCACACCAATATACACAATAATCGCGACGACCACGCCAAAGCCGCGCACTCCCACCCACCTCACCACGCATCATCGCCGTTGTGTGCGGCATTCGTCCATGGTTCATGTATCTGATGCATTGCCATGCTTGCTTACCGCGGTGTTCTGCGTATACCACTTTGTGGAGCACACGCTTGTAACGGTTCTCACGACCACAGCCACGCAGCCACGGCCACCCCCAAAGCCCTCACATCCGCCTCCTTCCACAGGCACTGGCACCACACTACCCAAAAGGGGGGGTATGGTCTGCCAGCAGTGCGCTTTGGGCCAGGCCGCATACAAATGACACACAATGGCGCACTCAGCGCACGTCCAAGAGCCGATGCATCCATCGTGGACACGGCCCTTCCAACGTAATTTGGGACAACCAAAGTGCACAGCAGACCAAACCATAACCCTCATTTATTCTAGTGCCAGCACCATTGCACGTAGCCTCTAGTGGTGCAACCGAGAACTCGCATGCCAGGCCCGACATGTAACCCCCACGCGATTGCGGGGGCTTGCACCCGCCCGTGCGAGGCGGATCGCCCTGGAGACGGCAGCCCAGCAGATGCAGGAGAACGAGGACATGCTGGGTGCCCGCATCTTGGACTCCACACTGCCGCGCGTGCGGCAGCTCGCGGCCGAACGCCGGGGAAGAGGTGCGGACGAGCACGCGTAAACGCGGTTCAGGCTACTACCTGTACCGCAGACCGGTTCTGGGTGCCGCAGTCCCCAGCGGCACAGCGGCAGAGGCCGCCTACAGACCGTCCGACAGGACCATGTGGCGAGGCAGCACTCCTCTCGGGAGAAACAGCCGCAGTGGCTGCTGCATGCGGAGACAGGCCACTGGCAGATGATAGGGTAGGTGCGCACATGTGGCAGAAACTGTGTGTGATAGAGAAGTCATGGCACGATTGCAGGTACACGACGGGGAAGCCCGCATGTTCACATGGATATGTGCTTCTCAGGCTGTCTCATAGCAATCGTTTTGTCGCACCAGATGACTACCTGACTCCCCTAACTCCCCCGCCGCTCCCGCGGTCCGCACGCTCCCCCTCCTGCCACTGCGCCCCCACGCTTCTCCTCAGCCCCTCCCCGGAGACGGCTCGGACCGCAGCGTTTGCGCCAGCGGCTGCGGCTGCGTCCCCTGGGGCAGGTGGCCTGTGACCGCGGCAACGACTGTGGTGCGCGTTCGGAATGTTGTGGTCGGATCGGCGCCTGCCGGGCGCGGCGGGCCTGGTGCCCGCTGTCTGTGTTTGGCGTGTGCGAGGACTGCACGATGCTCTGCTCACTTCCAGCTTTAGTTACGTGTGCCTGTGTGCTTTCGTTCCGGCGGGGGTCCATTGTAGCTTAACTCGTGCGGGTGGTGGCCTTGGGGCTTGTGCTGGTTTGTCTGTTTGCGTGTTGATTGCTCTGTTGCATCAGCGCTGCTGAGTCCTAGATCTATCACAGTGTAACATACTGTTCAGCCCGCCGTGCACTCGGCAGGTGACCATTCCGGTACTGTTCAACATCTAGGTGTTCTTACATTGCTGCCATACACTGGCAGCACCACAAACCGATACCAACTCGCACACCTCCTATGCGGATCATGGCATATCAGCGATCACCGAGTGGCAGGAGGAATGGGGCAGCCTCATAGTCAGGATCGTCTGTTTTGATGGAAAAGTCATAATTAACGTTAATTACCGTTAACGCGTTCGACAGTCTCCACGACTGGCCGCAGCACCTGCAATGGCCACAGCAACTGCAATGGCCATTTGCTCGTGGCCTTGGTGCTTGAAATGGTCTGTCTGTCTGTTTGCATGTTGCCTGGTCTTTTGCCTCGGCGCTGCTGGGTCCTAGATATATCACTGTGTTACCAGTGATAGATGAGGAAAAGCAGCGCCGAGGCAACAGACCAGGCAACACGCAAAAAGACAGACTGCCCATCGCAAGTACCAAGGCCACTCTCCGCACGAGCAAATGCCAGAACGAATTCGTTCAAACTTGCGCTGGCATGAAAGCAAACACACACATGTGCATGCACACACACACGCACATACACACACATACACACACAAACAACGCATGAACCGAGCGCAGCACCGCGCAGTACCACACAGTCCATGCGCACCCCAAACACAGTCAGCATGCTCAAGGCCCACTGGCGGGCGCCTACTCGACCCCATCAGTCTACACGGGCGCGCAGCCGCGCGCTACGGCCATCTCCGAGGCCGCGAGGCGCCCGTCCCAGGGGCTGCAGCCACAGCCAGCCAGGCTGTACGAGCGGTGTCCGGGAAGGGGGGCAGAGGGAAAATGGCGGACGTGCGCGGACAGGAGGGAAGAGGGAGGGAGAGGAGGGACGGGGGCGGGGGGGGGGGGGGATCAAAGCCCAACGGGCGGAGGCGGGGGCTAAATCTATCACTGTGTAACACAGCAGTGTACACAACAATCGCGAAGACCACGCCAAAGCCGCGCACTCCCACCTACCTCACCACGCATCACTGTCGTGTTGTAGGGCACTCTTTCTTGGTATATGCCACTGATGCATTGCCATGCTTGCTTACCGCAGTGTTGTGCGTGTACCACTTTGTGGAGCACACGCTTCATGTTGTAACGGTTCTCACGACCACGCAACGCAGCCACGGCCGCCCCCCCCCCGAGCCCTCACATCTGCATCCTCCCACAGGCACTGGCACCAGCACCATTCACGCAGCCATCCAGTGGTGCATGCGAGAACTCCTGCCCTGACATGTAACCCCCACATGATCTGGGGGGCTTGCACCCCCCAGTGCTGGGCGGATCGGCCCCGCGACGGCGGCCCAGCAGATGCAGTAGAACGAAGTCACGCAGGTTGCATGTAACCCGTAATCCACACTGCTGCACGTGCTGGGACTCCACATTGCCGTGCGCGTGCGGCAGCTCGTGGCCAAACGCCGGGCAAGAGGAGCGGACGAACACGCTTGAACGCGATTCAGGCTACTACCTGTACCACAGGCCGATTCCAGTCACCGCAGCCCCCAGCGCGACACAGAGGCCGCCTACAGACCAAACGACAGGACCACGTCGCCAGGCTGCACCGCCTGACCTGCAAGCCGGCTGGCGCTGCGCAGCAGAGCCGCTGCGAGGAGCTACCTGGTGACACCCCGGGAGAGGTCGGTGGACGGATTGCACATGGCATTCTGTAAAAACAACGCCTGGACTCGATGCCAGGGGCGGTGGGAACGTCGGCAATCTAGTTCAGGAAGGCGCAACCAATCAATGCCGGAGGTCGGCATGTTTATTGCGTACTTGTGTGAGACCTGACAGGGGATGCTGCACTGAGTACATGGCAAGTTGATTGCACCACCATCCTTTCTGGGCTGTAATACATCCTCGTCCGTACATAACAGCAGTACACTCCAAAATCTTGGATGTATAAACAATGTACAAGAACAGGTTCATATCATCTACACAGAAACCACCTTCCCTCAGACATGTGTTACTCACGTGCTCCATGCCGCCCCTCATGCTGAATTCATAGCAACACACACAACAAGCAAACGCACGCCAGCATTTCCAGGTAGTGCATAGGATAGCAGCATTCAGCTCAATGCTCATAGTCGAATACTTCTTCCATGTAATCTTCCGTGCTAAATCCCGTGCGTGCTCTATAAAACGTCAATGTCAAATCCACTGCAACAGATCGAGACGTCGTTGATGTCACGCTATAGCTATACGTTGGCTCATCCCAGATGTCAGTGTAGTTTGAAAACCACGTCTCTGTCCCCCCTGGCCCAGCTACCACCTGCAACCCGTCTGCTGATGGACTTCCGTCAGCGGATCCAACGCCGTACCCAGGCACAGATCTGAAGTGCGTGGTCCGGCAGATCCCCCCAAACCTGCGTGGCCTGAACCCCTCCTCCTGGCCCGA
>JALKAD010000469.1:0-13605 GCA_024500015.1 Ulva compressa | reverse complement strand
GTTTTCCTCCGCATGGCCGTCGATCTAGCTGCATCCTTGATGGTACTGTGATATGACTCAAGCTTTGCTGTGTTGTATTCCTGCACGAGTCCATGTACTTGAAACGGCTGCATTCACATCACTGCCAAGCTGACCTGCCTACTGCCGCTAGCTTGCTGCAGACTCGTCAATAGGGGTCTACAGGATGCAGGCACATGAGCCGGTTCGTGCCTGCAAGGGCCCATGCGTGATCAACCGGTCGCAGGCGTGGGTAGACAAGAAGTGTCCCTTGATCACTCCTAGTTGCTTCTCTGCAGTTGCTGTATTTGAAACCTCTGTTAACATCGCTGTCGCTGCCGGGTGCCAAACATGGTCGATGTGGTGTTGTAGCATGCCCGCCTCTTTCTTGGTCCACCCTGTGTGTGGTAGATTTTCGCGAACGAGTAGTTGTCCGAGCGACACCAACCTGTAGCGATACAGTAGTTAGCCCATCCGATGTTACTCCTGTTTGAAACGTGCAGGTGTGAGCTCTGCCTACATAGTTTACAGCCTGCAAAAGTTTACATGCAGGACACTGCCTGCCCGCACCATCCAACGTCTGCTTGCATTGAATGCACACCTGCCAACTCCCACCACGGCCAATGACTGCCAGCTGTAGGGTAGAGCGTCAATGAGATGCGGCAATACTGTGGCGATGAGTTTCTGCTCTTCTCCCTGTAGCTTTTTCGGGCCACTCTGATCTGTGACAGCGAACAACCCGCCATTGTTCCCATATGGCGGTGTCACAAACGGTGTCACGGTGAAGTCTGTGGCAGTGTCATATGAAGCATTGAGTTGGTCGAATAGTCTTGATTGTGTCGCTTGTGCACAGGAAGCGATGTGTAGTACCACAAGCTGCATACGGTGGGCACAATTTCACACCAACCAGCTTGCATGTCACACTGTACATATCCGTGATTCTTTATTGTATGCATGATCAGGACATCAAAGATCAGACCTATGTACAGCGACAATACAGGTGCAACTGATCGGTGTCACCTCGGCATAGGCAATTGTATGGCGTGGTACGTTTCGCACCTTAACTACATCTAGCCCGCATCGTTTCAGAGTCCCAAGCTGCCAATGGTGTAGCAAATCAAATCCGTAGAGCTTGTAGAAGTCGCCATGGCTGTAGTTTGTGTCGAAGAACATGCCAGCTATTGGAGGCGATTCCTCTTTCAGCCCTGAAGGATGTGCCCGTCACATCAGCACCTCACAACTGAGTCATTGACAGCTGCCTACCGCATCGGTTGTTGTATACCCACGGCCTACATTACGGAACATGCAGCGGAGTGCTTAGCCGGTAGAGCCCACCTAATTGTAGTAGCTCTTTCTTGTCTCCCCGATCCCGTGCCTCTTGGACTAGTACCGCGCATCTGAAAGCTTTTTCAGCTGGAGTGAGCATGTAGGAGGGGACACAATATTTACTCGTAGGCGTGCTACACATCATGCACCCTGCGTCGCTCCCGCCGTTCTTGCTGTCTGGTCGCATTGCCCATCTGGAGATTGCGCCATATGTAGCAGCAGCCTCCGGTGTGTCTACAATGATGGCTGCAACCATTACATCGCATAATACTTCCAGGCATCCCCCAAACGACTCTGTCACCGCAGTTCTTTTGCAGTTTCGGAGTGCTTCTGAATGCTCCAACTTGAATCTGACATTCACCTGCATAGCGAGGCGGAGTGCCAGCTGTGTTGACATGAAGGTGGTGCAATAGCGTTAACAATCTGATACATGTGCATGCAGGCACACTAATGCAAGGCCATACTCCTCCGTCTAGCTGCGATGCTTGATGAATCTCATCAAAGATTGTTCTCCAGACTGCTGCCTTGGTATGAGCATATGCCACTTCGATGTCGCCCCTCGAGAGGCCGTCCTTGGTTTGATCAAGGTGTGTGTCAATCCACTCTCTGACATTGGGCACCATGCATAATAGTTGAACTGCTGCTTGCCTCACGTCTTCATCCACATTCATCGGGGTGATGAATACTGGGTATAACTCGCTGTACATGACTCACAATTGTCACCTCAGATAAGGGCGCTTGCCATTGAACTGCTCTCAAGAAAGATGTCGATGTGTAGGCTCGGACCTTTTTGAGGTGATGCTGATCAGAGTCTTGTCGTAGAAGAGGCCTAGCACAAGGAGGGGTCTGATTGCGTCTGCCAGCGGTATCCCACTTGCCATACGGGCTGCTGTCCTAACCTGTAACCGGTGTATTATATGTCAGCATATTGACCTGGCCCTGGCTGTGCAACACATATTAGTGCCTGGAGTCATGATAATTGTGACCCTAGGCGCATGGGAGCTTGGTCATACTAGGAACGTACACGCTGGCCCTTCCCCGCACATGATCCTTGCATGGCATTGTTGACTCTGTCCGCCCCTTGAGGGTGGAGGGTGAATTTGCCGGGTGTAATGTCGCTGTGAGCGAACGAACTGGTCAGTGCGTGGGGCAATGGCCGCTGCAGGATCACCACTGGCGGAATCTCTCTGATCCCGGCAATATCTGACACTACCTTGACTTCTTTGACGACCACACCGCACAGTTTCTCTTTAACCTCCTCGTCCATGAACCTCTCAAATGCAGCAACGCTGTCCACTTTCGAGAAGTGGATTGGATTGGATTCGGGGCCCCGGCCACCTATCACCGCAAGCATCTTCATACCTAAGAAGAAACGGTTCATCTGGGCCTTGCTCAAGTCATGCACGATCCACGTCACCATCTCGTCGTAGTTCAGCAAAGATTCAAAATTGCTTTGTTGCGCTTCATCCTCATGTGTTGCCCCATGGTGTTGTGCATGGATGGCTTCGTCTGGCTTCAATGGCAATCCCTCAAGTACTTCGTCACCTACACCTGCCTCAGCTGCATTGACGCATTCCACTTCCGCATCATGTATCTCTATGGCTTCGTGGGCATCAGGTGGGCCTTCGCAGGGTGGTAGTGCTGTCTCCACGTGCTGCGTGAAAGCGTGAACAGCTGATGGGCATTGCACTGCGCATCCGGCCGACGCGCCTGTTCTGCCACCGACCGTGGCATTCGGTATACTGTGACTATCACCGCATCGCAATAAGATTTGGTGACGTATTGCATTTGTGCGATCTGTCAGTGCAAATTTCGCCACTTCTTGCACAGCCGTGCTCGTTACTTTGGCTCTGCACACTTTCGCGTGGCGATGCAACGCAGGCTTTGAAATATCAACTGCCAGCAACAGTCCGCAGTGCTGGCACGGCACTTTGCCCGCCGCGTCCTGATTCATGCGGGATTGGCAAGAGTATGGAGGGGCAAATTCGAACTTGCGTGCTGGGCATCTTACATGAGCAACTGATTGGTCGTCCCGCCGGTGCTGGATCACTCTGATAAGGCTTGGGTCATTACGCAACCGCGTGCCTCGACATGCGCGGACTTCAGGCACCCGATACACCTGCTCATTGGCTTGGGTGCGTGTAGGTGTTCGAAGGGCTCTCCGGCAGCGCGTAAGACACCCGTTGGCGATCTGCGTAGACGCGTGCACAAGTGGTCCCCTTCGCCACTGCTGTTTCGAATCATGGCAGCCCGGCGTGCTGCGATGCCGGCCTCGAGATGACAGTATAAGTGAACACTCCATCAGCAGTTGCGCTCTATTAGTTTGGTAACTTTGGGGCAGTGTCTTTCGTATTTCGAATTTTGCGGAGTCTAGCTTGAAAAATAGTTGAGGTCCTTCAGATCTATGCCCACAGGACCGATGGCAGATATCAGAACATCCATGTCCCTTTACGCCCTGTGTGTCCATGGCAAAGTGGTCCAGACGGTGACTTGCCGGGACATGAGGGAGTACATACGCCGTACTTGTCCCGAGCGCGAGGGTGTCGAAGATAGACCGGACGATTCCTCCGAGTCCAACTTCGATGGTAAGGCCGATGACGTCGAAAACGATGGTACACTGATGAATGCATTCGGATGCGAGCCATTTGACACTACTCCCGCTGAAGAGTTGAATGTACCTGATCGGAAGGCCGCGTTGATCAACATCAAAGGGCCAGACGGAAACAGAGAGCGTCTGAAGCGGAAGCTCGAGGCGCGGGTGGCGCTTGATATTGGACGAAAGTCTGCGACGGTTCAGGCTCAGGCCGGCTCAGATCGTCCACTACCAACAGCAGGTGCCTCCGCTACACCGGATGATGACATCCAGCTCATGAAGCCACCACATCTGAGTAAGCATGCAGCAGCGGCCGGTAATGACAAGAGACGATTGCATGACAGTCCCAGTGCACTAGTGATAAGCCCACATCACGACGAGTTGGCTCTGGTGTGCTTCGACCTACTGCGTTGACCTCAAAGGCCGTGGCCTGCTCTTGCATGATGTTGTATACCTCGATGCTGTGCAGGCACCTCCAGTCTCCTTGGAATTTTGTGTCACAGTCACCCCTGCGGGTGGCGACCAGATGTATGGAGCGCTTGACTCGTATACTGAAACATTGAGCACGTCGGACATTGACTCTTTGAAGTCCACTGTGATGGTAACCGGCACGACGACGACTTTCCTGATGTGTATGGCATGCGTAGGTGTAGCTGAGAGTACACAGCTGCCACTGACGCGATCTAGTGGATCCGTGTCGCACTCGACACCTCCGACACTGCCAATGTATAAACTGCCGAAATCAGGTGCTGCAGTCAGCCTCATATCGACCATTCACAGCGCTCTGATCATCAAAGAGATGGCCGAGGCCAAGGCGCAGGTGTGTCCCCTCGACATACCAAGAAGGCAGCTACTAGTACAGCTGCCAACATGATGATGAACTTGCCTTCACTTACCGCTTGTGCCATTGCTCCATCACAGGCTGTCATGATGAGCGCTCTATTACAAGACGTCATAGACAGCAGGTCGATCCACTATTAAGGCTTGTACGTTGTGATCGCAGGACAGGGCAGATCCGCAGCCCACGTTTCTGCTCAATGCGAATCGTGGTCCACGTGCCAGGGGGTTGTGGTCACGGTGTCCGGTGTTGTGTGACTGTTATATTGTTGCGTGCGTAGTTCAGCCCATGCCTGCCGAGTATCCATTGCAACAACACACTCGTGGCAATCACTTCATGCTGGTGCTGTTCATCAATTTTCCAGCGATAAATTGGCATGCCACGGATGCTGAAAGCGCGCGCGGCCCTGCATCTGTCTTTGTGATGGATTCACTCCCTGCGGCCACAACTGCGGCCGAGTTCGAGGTCGTCCGGGAGGCATTCCAAGCCTTCATTGTCCAAGAAGCCATGTGCAAATACGATGTTGCTAGAAGCAAAGCTGCAGAGATAGTCTCGAGCATTATTTGGCGCAAGGTTCGATGCTACGCAGCTTTCCTATATTAATACGTAGTATTGCCACCAACACTGCTGTTCAATACTCATCTGTACTTCATCGCAAGGTCATGGGTTGCTGTTGCATACAATGGGTATTTGGATGTGCAAGCCTAGCCGAGCACCGTGCCAGCCGATGGTCACGGTCAAGTGGCAGCATTTGTGGACTCTGTTAGTCTATCACGGTGTAGCGAGACACCCGACTGAATCATCATGTTAACCATCATGTTCCTCGTCTGCAGGTTAAAGTGCCGGAACAAGCTTTGAGCGGAGCACACGGAGTGATGGTCTGTGGAGTACTCGCCCCACACAATCTCAGACGTTTCCTCCTAGGGGTAGAGAAGCATACCCCGTCCTACAATCCGACCAGTGTACTGGATGTCATACCTTGGATTGATAGTCATATGGCCATGGAATTGCCCCATGTCGTCATGGAGGCTCTCCGCGCCACTGCAATGCGGTATATGCTGGAAAGTATCCTTCGCTGGGGAACCGGCTTGTCCCTCTCCAAGGTTGATGACATGCTGCAGGAATCTCATCCGCACTGGTGCGATGGTTTAATTACCTCCCTGCGCTTTGCCGGTTTGCCGTTTGCATAGCCTTTTGCTTACCGTGCAGGCATACCCCGGGTGGCAAGATTTAGCACTGCAGCCTCATCATGTTGTGTGCAGGATGCACACCAAGGGGATGATCTGTCCCGCCGAGGTCGAGTGGGCAGGGCATTGGCCTGGTCGACACGATGGAGTCTGACAGCAGTGTGGCCCAGAGGTGACGATTGGGCTAATCGGGCTTGCTATGTACCTGACAATTGAGAACCGTCTGCCATTGGCTGATGAGTAGCTTCAGTTACCGACATCCTCTGATGTGTGTAACTCGTAATAATGCAGTTGAGTTCACACTCTCCATCCCCTGATGCTTGGTATTCATGCCACCTGGAAATGGGCTGTGCTTCTTGCCATGTGCTCGCCTACGCGCTCTGCCGAGTTACCACGTGCAGTGTCCGACAGCGGGTTGCATAGCCAATAAGCAGAGTCGTGAGCTGGCCATGCCTTCCACGGAAAACGGTCATAGTTATCCAAACTTCTCCATCCGATAGCTTCTGCGTCGAAATTGGCCGCTGGCAGGCACTCTGGAGTGCCAACCATTGAACTGTCATGCTCTGTGGCATAGCCAACAAGCAGAGTCGTCAGCTGGCCATGCCTTCCACGGAAAACGGTCATAGTTATCCAAACTGCTCCATCCGATAGCTTCTGCGTCGAAATTGGCCGCTGGCAGGCACTCTGGAGTGCCAACCATTGAACTGTCATGCTCTGTGGCATAGCCAACAAGCAGAGTCGTCAGCTGGCCATGCCTTCCACGGAAAACGGTCATAGTTATCCAAACTGCTCCATCCGATGGCTTCTGCGTCGAAATTGGCCGCTGGCAGGCACTCTGGAGTGCCAACCATTGAACTGTCATGCTCTGTGGCATAGCCAATAAGCAGAGTCGTCAGCTGGCCATGCCTTCCACGGAAAACGGTCATAGTTATCCAAACTGCTCCATCCGATAGCTTCTGCGTCGAAATTGGCCGCTGGCAGGCACTCTGGAGTGCCAACCATTGAACTGTCATGCTCTGTGGCATAGCCAACAAGCAGAGTCGTCAGCTGGCCATGCCTTCCACGGAAAACGGTCATAGTTATCCAAACTTCTCCATCCGATGGCTTCTGCGTCGGAAATGGCTGCTGGCAGGTACTCTGGAGTGCCAACCATGGAACTGTCATGCTCTGTGGCATAGCCAACAAGCAGAGTCGTCAGCTGGCCATGCCTTCCACGGAAAACGGTCATAGTTATCCAAACTTCTCCATCCGATGGCTTCTGCGTCGGAAATGGCTGCTGGCAGGTACTCTGGAGTGCCAACCATGGAACTGTCATGCTCTGTGGCATAGCCAACAAGCAGAGTCGTCAGCTGGCCATGCCTTCCACGGAAAACGGTCATAGTTATCCAAACTGCTCCATCCGATAGCTTCTGCGTCGAAATTGGCCGCTGGCAGGCACTCTGGAGTGCCAACCATTGAACTGTCATGCTCTGTGGCATAGCCAACAAGCAGAGTCGTCAGCTGGCCATGCCTTCCACGGAAAACGGTCATAGTTATCCAAACTTCTCCATCCGATGGCTTCTGCGTCGGAAATGGCTGCTGGCAGGTACTCTGGAGTGCCAACCATGGAACTGTCATGCTCTGTGGCATAGCCAACAAGCAGAGTCGTCAGCTGGCCATGCCTTCCACGGAAAACGGTCATAGTTATCCAAACTGCTCCATCCGATGGCTTCTGCGTCGAAATGTGCTGCTGGCAGGCACTCTGGAGTGCCAACCATTGAACTGTCATGCTCTGTGGCATAGCCAACAAGCAGAGTCGTCAGCTGGCCATGCCTTCCACGGAAAACGGTCATAGTTATCCAAACTGCTCCATCCGATGGCTTCTGCGTCGGAAATGGCTGCTGGCAGGCACTCTGGAGTGCCAACCATTGAACTGTCATGCTCTGTGGCATAGCCAATAAGCAGAGTCGTCAGCTGGCCATGCCTTCCACGGAAAACGGTCATAGTTATCCAAACTGCTCCATCCGATGGCTTCTGCGTCGGAATTGGCTGCTGGCAGGCACTCTGGAGTGCCAACCATTGAACTGTCATGCTCTGTGGCATAGCCAATAAGCAGAGTCGTGAGCTGGCCATGCCTTCCACGGAAAACGATCATAATTGTCTGTAATGGTACAAAAAATGGCTTCTGCGTCGAAATTGCCTGCTGGCCGGTACTTGGGAGTGCCAACCACTGTGAGCAAGGCATGTACAATGTCATATGGTAATTGCACATGTCATACGAATTTACTCGGCCTAAGGTGGGTGCGTGACTGACGCTCACTACGGCAGTGTCGTAACTAGAGCCATCTACGCACCCAGACCTCAGGGATCAGGACCGGCGAGCTTCTAATGCATTCATCGCATCAATCAATTCCACATCCTTGGGATCCGGAACTACAGATTTCAGTTCCTTTGCCACTAGCACTCGTGCCTGTTCTAGCATGACCCCATCAGACGCCCTCTCTGGCACTTCTTTCAACTTCTTTGCATGCTCGGCAACAAACTTGAGATGGCCTTCGATGTTCTTGACGCGGTTGTCTCGAGGAGACACTCCATGCGCAGCACACAGCAAGGCACGGAGTGTCTTCTGCTGACTCGGAGCATCACCGACCTTCCCCATTTGTGTTGCGTCAACTGAGATCCTCTTGAGAGAAGCTGCACAACACGGCACGCGTCACATGGGGATCATCAAATCTTCTGGTATGCTAGGGCAGCGATCTGCCAAGGCAGTGGCAGGTCACAGCGGCGACGGCTACATCATATCACACGATGGGCCAATTGACATGGTGCGAGCGCACCCTGAGCAGCTGATTCGATCATAGCAGCACTAGGAGGAGACACCCGAAACACCGGGGTTGTAGATGTGGGGGAGCATGGCATGCCGTCTGCCGCGTCACCAGTGGTGCATGCGTCCAGTCGATGGGATAGGTCGCCCACTGCAATAGGGTCCTGCACGGTGTCGACTGAGACGGCGTCTTGTGACCAGACAACGAAGTCTGCCACGCCAAGGCCGACTTTCAGTAATCCCGCTTCAGACGCCCCGATGGTGTACAACGTGTGCATCAGGCGATCGGCTGCCGAGTATTCTGGGTCTGTGTATACAAGAGCCGTCTTTTCAGCTGTTTCCCCCCCCCGAGGTCCACCACACAAATCGCTTTCTTCTCTTAGCCGGATAGCCTGAAAGTCAGATACTAGCGAGCCAACCTGCAACAGCTCAGAGTACGCCCAGCAGATGATATCATCTTCCAGCGGATCGTCTTCGTTGTGTTGGAATGTAGGGGACCCACATGCGAGCTTGATCAGCTGCACAACACAAGAGGGTCGCATTCCAATCCAGTTCAATCTGAAGCTGGGTACTGCCACGACAACATGTACCAGTCCATCTGACACGGTCATGCTGCGGGACCGGACATGATACGGTCATGATGCGGCAACATTTGGCTGCAGCCTGAAGACAGATAGAATTGTAGGTGCTGAGGCGGCATGCGTACCTGTACAAGTAGCCACACAAACTGTGCATATGTCAACAGCGGTGGCACCCAAGGAGGCTTGGCGTTCGAAGCCGCAATGGTTGCAGTAATGCTACTCTGAGATGCATCCTCGGTGTGGCGATGGGACACCACATCGATCTTGCTTGTCTGATTGCTGATCCATGCGACGGCATACAGAACAAGTGGGGAGGTGAACCGACCATACACTCCATCAACCAATATGTGCTGGATCGCGGCGTCTATCAAATGGGATTCGCTCTTCCCTGCACGTCCGTCTTGTCCATGTACCTTGCATCGGCCCTCGCGCCTAACAGCATCATGCTATGTAGGCACGCACTCCGGATTGGCGCACCTTCCGCGATGACAGCTTTCCGATGAGGGAACACCATCTCCTTCAGCATGCCTTTGGCGTCTGTGGCACGGTAAGCTTCCATCTGCTGGGCTTTGTCTTTCAGGATTGTAATTAGAAGTAGTCTCCCGTCCGCGGGGCTGTTCACATCTCGAAACTTGTCAAGCCACCCTCGGCTAACTGGCTGATTGTCGTGGCCCACCACTTTTTGCAGCAGATTCGAAGTAAACCTAGAGCTCTTACCTAACACAACACGCAATAAGTGACACAGGCCGGCAGTAGGATAATGTGCACATGGGGGGGGACGGATGCAACTGTGTGTGCCACTGGTTCGCGGGAGCTCAATGAGCAGCGGGGGTGCGCGCGGCCGAAGGGCTCAAGCGCATGTTGCGCGCTGCACCAACAGCATGCACAAGGTGTGGCGACTGCACGGGGAGCATGCATGGGGTACACAACAACCAGCAGTTGGGTGTGCACGCAACGCAGATTAACACGCACACGATGCGCGTAGCCACAACTAGCTAACCGGCATAAGGAAAAATGCTACACGACTTGCAAGCGACTATGGCATGAAATCGAGACGTTGGAACGTACTCCTGATCTTTTGATTGTACTTCTTGACAAGACTGGACACAGGGGTGGACGGTACATCTCTGAACGGAATGAGCGTGTAGTCGGTTGACTCTGGCATAGTGCTGCGTGACTTCGGCGTTCCAGAGTCAAGGTTACCAGTGGCAGACGTCCCTGGGCCTGCCTGTACACTCAATGGGTATGCCTTCAGTACCATCAGCGCCTTCTTCAGAGTCTCCAATGTCAGCATTCCCATCTGCTCCGCATCCAGGCGGAGCTCCTGCAACATTCATTCCAATGGAAAACATACAGCGATTCAGCACCAGCACAGCAAAGCAGCACAAGGTGCCGCCACACACTCAGTCTGGCAGATGCATGGTGTTCATGCAAGGAGTCTTTGTAGTTGGTCCTAGTATTCAAGATGAGTCAGACTGGATGGTCAGTGAAGTCAGGAGGCCAGTATTCAGTGCAGTACTAGTATGCTGTGATGTGCTTGCACCATGAGATGCTGCACCTGAGCGAGCCGAAGGAAGCCATGCAGGTGCAGCTGATCTGCGGAGATAGGGAACAGACCATCTGTTTGAACACAGTCGTTGCCGATAGACCCAGTGGTTCGCAGAGCGGAGCGAAGAGCACAGCCCATACATGAGCTGGTATGACTTCCCACTTTGCATCTGCGAACAATACACCTTTTCCAATCAGGTGAGTTATCAGATAGAACATCTCGACATCTGATCGAACCCTGCACCAAGTCGTAAGCGGTCTCAGCTGAGATAGACATAGCTTGAAGCACTTGATTGAGTAATAAGCGCCTGAGTATGTAGGGTGGAGACGAGTGTGACAGAAACGCACCACACGTGATCATTGTCGGCCAACTCATCAGCTGATGTAGGGGACGTCGCGAACTGCATCTGCAACTGGGGCAAAGCAAGCACCGCATCAACAGCCTGGGCAAGAAGCACCCGAAACTTTGGAGGTTTCTTGCCCGGCACGGAGAACAGCACCTTGCCCGACTCCCTTGCAGGTGGATTGACGATGGCCAGGTAAAGTAGACCCAGACCGACCGCACTTTCAAACCCGAACTTTTGAGTGAGTCCAGTGGCAGACACGACAGAGTTGATGACAATGCCATCTGGCAATTCGGCAGATGGCCCAAGGATTGTCTTCGCGGGAAGCGAACCGCCCGTGTGAGTTGTCACAGCAGTGGGAATGCTTGTACCAGCTGCGCTCCGAGAGGCAGCCACTGAGCCTGCTCTTGACAGCATGTGTGCCATCAACACCTCTTCAGGCCTGGGTGCGAAGGACAGGCTCTCATGTTGCAGTATCATGCCCTTTGACCCTGACAAACCTTCAATTAATTGGACTAGCATTTCCTCAACGCCAGGAGGCAGGGCCTCGCCTTCGTCAGGCAGGTCTATAGTACTCAAGAACTGCACTACCGCATCCTTGCAGTAATCCACAATTGTGGTGACAATAGCAGATTTCTCGGACCCCTACACGTACACAACAAGAATCCAGACGGCTCCACTACCTCTAACAGCAGACATGCCATGCCATTGACAAAGCACAGCAGCTGCTTTATACACCACAAGAACTATAGTACTTGAATGACTGTGCAAACAGGGCCTGCGATTACGTGTCTGGCACCACGTGCACATCGGAGCAGATGGCGCACCACGCCCTGCTGATCCACGAGGCGTTCTGCCTCGAGGCACGTTTGTTGTAAAGCCAGCTGCGCAGGAAGCAACGAAGCACTGGACCCAGCCAAGCACTTTTTCACAGGTACCACTGCCCCGGCATGCACCCGCATGTACATCGATCTCGGCACAGCAACTCCCGCTGCAGGCGGGTGGTCGCTGGCGTCCTCCGAGTCATCGAGCACGCCAGGCCCATAGCGCCCACCCCGTGCCGCAGAAATGACACCTGATTTTGTTAAACCGCTGTGTGGATCGGCAGAAGGTGCGTCGGCCGTGACGTTGTCTCCCATTTCGGAGCATCCCAGATCTGAGGCACGCATTCAATCGGATGGAAGTTCGGATGGCTAGCGCGCAGGAAAGCGGAGTCGTGATATCAATATTGGCAGTGGGAGTCCGCGCACAGACGTGTCGGTCACAAGCAGAGATGTTGTTCATCGCGGATAGCAGACGTCTGCAGCCAAACTCTATAGTATGGTCCGCTGCAGCGCGCTGGGCTGGCCCGACGAAGGCTGTCAGCACACCGCGTCACCTCGGCAACTCGACAGTTGTACACGATCGCCATCGCGAGCCACCTGGGCCACACTGCCTCGAGACCTTCTGAACACCCGCGAGATAATCACCGGCAATAACGTATGGACTGAACCTGAAGGGACTGTGGACTAGAAGTTCTTGCACGGACGCAATTGGACTAGCGCATTAGCCACCAATACTATTACCAGGTGCAACCAGCGCCGGCAGCTGCTGGCACAGCCCGCATCATCCACAGCGGACGCGAGGCGATGCGGCAACGGTCTTGGGGAGACTATCAATCTACAGTCACCGGCTGGCGATAGGACGAGAACTGACAGCAAATGCAGAGCGGGTATGACTCTTGTACCAGCGTCGCAAGCCGTCGACTGTATCCGCTCTGGCGCTGCCGCTGCCCATGCCCCGATGTACAAGGACAGCCTGATATGATCATGTGTTAACAATGGCATGCAGATGTGTATTGGTGTCCCATCGGTGTCTCCGCGATCTGCCGTTCCTCCTCGAGCTCGGCCAAACAATTGCAGGAGCCCTCGGCCGCTGCGTGTTTTATTCGGCATACAATCAGCCTGACACCATTGACCATACCAGCACATCAAAACAAGTCACTCTTGTGCTATCACACCATTGCAGTGTGTGCTGTGCAATCGTCCGTGCGTGCAAAGTGCCCACCAGTCCGTCGCGTCCGTTAACAAGCCGTCAATGTTGCAGGATCGGCAAACAGAGCAGGTCATTCTGCACATTCATCACGTACGATCCTTCTGTCCCGTCTGAATACTTGGGGCTGCAAATGGAATGCAATGCCGCTGAACTTGCCTCATATGCAATGAAGAAGTTCCTCGCAGGTGCTGACCGATCGAGTTTTGTATCAGCTGCAGGCCGATTCCATGCCCATAACACCGAGCCATGCTACACCACTTGATGTCAGAGTGCGTAGGTACGTCGAACTGTAAGCACGCTACACTACTGAAGTACTGGGCACGCTATGTTTCTCTGGAGGAATTCTGCCTTGGT